>BGZK01000816.1:0-274792 GCA_005406025.1 Eumeta japonica | reverse complement strand
ATTCAATCATTTCAGTCGCAAAAATGATATTCTGCTTAAAAGAAAATGTAAAATGAAGAAACTGTACACAAAATAATTTTTTTTTGGGAAATGAAGAAATCAGAGAAGTCGCCTGAAACCTTAAAGTTTCAGTAACAAATGTCAGGTAATAAAATATGCAAAATGAGTCTCCGACTCTAACCGCTTCGACGCCACAGTGTTCCGCGGGCCCCTGCGCCACGCAGCCGCGGGGCTCTGAGACAGCTGGAACTATCTTGAAGCGTCATAAAAAGTGTCCCCTAATTAATATTTACTAACAAAATCTTAGAATAAAAACTACAAACTCTTAAGTGATTGACTTATATACAAAACTGCAAAATGGTATTAAAGGTATTGATTGACAGGCATTTATCTAAATACTAGCTGTGCCCCGCGGTTTCACCCGCGTGGTGATGGAAAATTGTGATAATGATGATAGAAAGCGTTTTATTTTTTTGTCAATTTTTCAATGTTTTTCTATTATTTTGCTATTCGGGACGGAGACAAATCCAACAAATTAAAAATTAAATCGGTCGAGGATCGGTCCAGCCGTCCTCCAGTTATAAGAGTTCGAACAATTATATTGTGTAATGTATGTAAATTGGAACTAAGTATTTTTTATGATGGTCTCACTGATATGTATTATAGGTATTATAAACGCTATAGTTTGTAAGGATAGATAGGTACGGAAGTATATGATGATTGATGGCAATGCAAAAGTTATGGGTGGCTACTGCAATATACTCCTATAAACTATGTTAAACGATTTATTTTCGTCTGTATAAACATGCAGACTTTGTGCTTCAGAAACGCGTGAGCAAGCCACATAGAGTTGGCCGTGGGAAAAACATGACGTGCTCAAATGTATGCCTCCTACGTTTAAGGTTTGACCCTGCCGCTGGACCACACCATAATATCGCGCACTCGCTTGTCTATCGTCATAACTATTCAAATATTTGTCCAAATGATGTAGTGTAAAAGACAAAGTTTATCTACTTTAAACACCAGATGCGATAAAAGTATTTATTTTGATATAAGGATTAATTTATTACTACCAAATGTGCGTTAGAAATAAATTATCAATTATTATTATATTTATGGTTCACTATTTTGGCGATAATGGCTTACATATAAAAGATAGATATATGTTGTCGCGGGCTTTTTTATAGTACTATTTAAGATAAACATTTCCACTATACATTATATACGTGTAATTCCAACGGTTTTCGCGGCGCACGATAGAATAGCTCGCAGATGAAAGATTTTTTTCTTACTTACTTGACACTTATCATTATATTTTGGATAATTCACGCTATATCTTTATAAATTATAGCCTATGTGTTATTCTGATGTGTAAGTTATATATTATTGTATAGTGTCATCGAAATCCATTCAGTAGTTTTTGCTTGAAAGAGTAACAAACATCCATACTTACAAACTTTCACGTTTATAATATTAGTATAGATTGCAAATATAGAAAGTACTTGTAACCACTAATTATAAGATAGAGTTACTATGAAAGATAAATAAAATTTTGTTGTTAAATTACTATGAAATATATAACTGCATATTTTAAAGAAATTTATAAAATAACTTTTAAACTATGCCAAAGAAAGTACTCATTAATGGTTTAAATTTAATGGGGAGACAACGGGATTTATAAGGTTAAGTTGCTGAGGAAGTCGTAATGAAACGGCGAAACGTCCAATGTAATTCAAAATTAAATTCTGAACTTTTAATAATACCGTCCTTCTCCATGAGATAAAATATTTGAATTTAATAATTTAATAAAAAAATAATAAAAAGTACAAAGCACTTCTTTAAAGAAGATGACGAATTATTGTTCTAAACAAAATTGTTGCGTTGAGATTTGTAATTACATAAGGACAATACGAAAATATTAACAATTACTCAGTGTTAATGTTTGATTTGGAACTTTAACAGTCTAAAATAACTCAATGTTTGCTACATCATCTGATTAGATATAATACGCCATATTTCAAAGTCATTTTAAAGTATTATGCTGTACATTGGACACTTACATTTATATAAACTACCATACCACAGCGTTTTAATACTTATGTTTTACTCCTCTAGAAAATGACTACTGGTGGACAATTGGTCAAAAATGTTACCTTGAACCAGAAATCACGGGCTTAGTATCAAGATTCGTCATCGGGACCGAAGCCGATTCGATCAAATAGGTTTTAAATCAATTTAAACCACACGCTGCATGTCTCAGAAAACATGGTAGAACCTCGGTACAGGCTGTTGTGACTGCATTGGTGATGGCCGTCACCGAAGCACCACGACCCTGACTGAGTCGTCAACATATAACAAAAAATAAAATGTTGAAGACTAGAACATCTCAGCGGCGTGTTCGTGAAAACCTAACATATTTTCATTTCTGTCGAGATTTGACCTGCTCAATATTGATTGTATTATACATTATGGCTTGTTTTTAGTAAATAAGGGGACATTACTGGAAGATTTCATCAGTGCCGTTGGCCTTTTGACTTAAGCTGATAAATTGATAAAGTAATATCGGGGATTTGTGCTCCAAAAACTAAAACGTTAAATTATCAAAAAATAAAAATGTGACGTTTCGTTGGCTTATTTTCCAATTCCATCAGTAAATTTAATATCAAAATTACAAACGTTTCTATAAACAGTTTAGAAATGTAAAAAATAAATTTAATAATAAGAATAAATTGATATTCAGTAAGCTAACATAGAGCACCCATTGCGTGCGACGGGTTGAATTAGAGCATTATCTGAGTGCAGCAACGAACATACAATTCCATTTTAGTGTTGTGACCACTGAGTACTACCGAGCGAAGTAAAGCACTGGCCGAGTGAGAGTACTGGCGACTGACAGAGCACTTGCCGAGTTGTGCCGGCTGCTGTAACACCCGGCGAGCCACCAGCTGACACTTGTTTGACTTCGAATATAAGATTTATTTCAAGCAATTGAAACGATTAGCGTTTTTAACCGTCAGATATATAAACAGCTTAAGTTCTGATATAATCGTCATTTAAAATTGACAGTTCATTTTTGCAGTTCTAGAATCGATCAGCTATTATTATTATTATACATATTATCTGTATATGTTTGTTCAAATACGAACAAAACAAATTAGACATTTTGCTCTAAATTTTGTTTCGCTATTTACACGGGTGCCTGAACGCAACCTGTAATGATAAACTGGCTTTTTAATCTAAATGTGAATCAATATATAATTCTGTAAACAAACCCCAACTTTTGGCCCTAGATTTATTCCGACTCTTGGCATCCTCCGTACTCTTACACTCACTATTTTTGTAATCTGCTTATTGTCGTAGGTATTTTTGGAATCATGATTGAATTTAGTAGATTGTGGAAGCATAAGTAGCAAGTTTCTTAGGTATATACAAATTTAAATTCAAAATATCTTTACTTCATAGGTTATTAAATAACATTTGAAATTCGTTATATTTTTTGCGGACTTATGTTTCACCAGGTGTGGAAGGCAATTTTCCGCCAAGAAGAACGAGCAAGAAACTTAAGGATAGCTTTTTTCTAATTACATTAGACATAGCCAAAATAAATACAAAACCATTCATGGTCAAAACAGCCCATGAAGAAGTTGAGCTACTTATACCCATGGCATTTGTCTTCTAAATATTCAGAAATATTGTAATACTTTTTTTTACTGAGTGATAATAATATTTTTAAATTTATAAAAGGGTAAAGTAAATCTCTAAAAAACTTACTGAACATGCGCACACAGAGCTCTCTAAATGAATTTGTGAATTTGCAGAGTCGATTAACATGTAAACGCAGTTTGTTTTCATTTCTGGTACTGAGTTTCTTTTAGACTCTTCTACATTTTTAAATATAATAAGTTTTTATATATGAATTGGGATGTCAGAGTTAAGATTCCAATTTCTTTAAACTTATTTTAAAGGGATACACGTGATCCAAGCTTGTAATTCAGGCGAACAACCCATTTTTGCAGCACAAAACTTCTAAGAATATCTATAGTGTGTCACCAAAGCAAGATACCACACGACATCGAGCTGTGGAAACGGAAAAACAAAAGAGTCTAGCAATTTTGACGTCTAAAAAATTTCTAATTTTTTTGACTGCATAAGCGGTAGAACTAAACTTTTTCGCCAACTTACCGATATGAGAACCCTACTGAAGCCTGTAATCTAAAGTGATCTCAGGGACAGAGTAGCATTTACAAACTCCAATTCTTCGTTACGTATTGAAATAGTTCTCACTTCCAAATACTTTTTTGGAAGTGAGAACTATTTACATCTTATACATTTTGTTTTCATTTCATTCAGTAGTAGGTTATTCACAGTAAACCATTTCTCTTCCTTAGAGACATCTTTGTTCACATTATCATAAAAATGCTGTTATGTTTTAACTTTGACTAACAAAGAAGTATCATCTACAAACAGCACTATTCCATGAACATCCTTAACGAGGCCAAAGCCATTTATATAAACTGAAAAAGGAAAGGGACCAAGAATTGATCCTTTAAATATTGGGATTTCTTTACTCTCTTTCATCAAATCGGGAAACACGCCTTCACCTAGACGCTTATTAAAGATAAACGATAAAGATAAATTGTTTCTGACAATTAGAATTTGTAAATCTTAGTTTACAGTTTAATAATGTTCATTATATATACGAAGTTTAAAAGTAAGTAACTATTATTTTGTAATTTGAAAGCTATATAGATTACAAAAAACATCTGAGTATTCTTTCCTCTCACCCGCGTACACATGAGCATCGACCCACAACCGTCCGATATCTGTTCCAACGAGAAGTGAGCACGGCTTCGAGCTCCTGCGGGGCGCGCCGCGGCCGGCCCGCATTAGACTAGAAGCCATCTCTGTCAGAATTTCATTGTTCGTGAACACGATATAAACCGAGCCGATCAATTTCACGCACCTTCGGAGCCCCGGCAGCTCTGGATCACATTCCCACATTCCCCTGGCTCTTCGCTAGGCCCGAAATCCCCTGCTCGCTTTTCCCAACATAGTTTAGTTTACATTAATGCTACACTAACATCGGATTACTAAAATTACAAATCTACAAATAAATATTAATTGTTGAATTTCTGTTATATTTTATTAATCCTATAATTTATGATACCCTTCCAAAGTAAAGAAATTTTGACACCCATTGTTAGTAGTTGTAGGATAAAATTAGGTATTGTTTATTTATCGTATATGATTTATATTAATAATTCGGTCAGATTCATAAAATTTAATATTTTTTGGATTATAGACAGCACTGTAAACGTATTTGTTCATAAAAATCACGATCGTCACCATGAATGGGGAGAAGAAATATCGGCTAAATGCGGTCAGGACATGGAGGTTTCGTGCTACCCTATAATATTTAACAGTACATTTTTTTTTCAAATAGCTCACAAAAAAATAAGAACAAAATTGAGGTCAACCAAAAAAACGCTCAATAAAAACAGTTTCTTCTAGACCCCCTTTCATTTTGAAATATATTTTATTTTTATAATTTACTGTTATAATGGCCATAGTAATACACACTTTGTATCTATCTATTAGGATACAAAAGATACCGCTCTGAGACAGATGGGTTGACAGCGAGATGTACTAACAGTCATTGGAGCCTTCGCAAGAAGGCTCATCTCTTGCTCTTTTGTACGGATCCCTAAAAACATCAGTTTATGATTATAACTTTTTGCTACTCTCAATTCAGCTATAGTGATTTTCAGCTTTTTATGTTTATTTAAATACCCTGCATTATGTCAGCCTAATTCACAAAGCGAAGGGGGCAACACAATTTTGTTTCACCTATATATTAAACTTGAAGGCTCTCTAAGGTGGTTATCAAGAAAAACGACAACTTAGAGATAATAAGCGAGTTTAATGTTTGCACAAACACTTCGTGCCTCACGCATTGCCCGACTGCCGGGAGACCGTTGTTTTCGATGGGACGCTTGTTTTAAATCTTAAACAAAGAGTGGGGCGGTACAAAATCTATTTGCCATGTATGCTTCTAATTTTGCACGTCTTACAAGACAATTGTAACAGCCACATCCAAAATTTTTATGCTGCAAAAAAACTGATTGCAATCGAGTGAAATAAACTAGATTTACAATTACAAACTTGGATTTCGATCATAATTAAATATCTATACAGTTGACATCGACAAGAATAATATGAGGGTACGTGATAAAAAAGAAAACAAAGAGAGAGCAGAAGTTCTGCCTTTTGGCCGTAAATAAATAAGCAAATTCATGTATTTTACTCAGTAATTCCATATGCTTATCATTGATTGGACGACTCATCGAAAGTTTAAACTGCTTCCGGCTAACTTGGAAATTGAAATTGGTGTGATGACAGGTTATTGGGAAGTACACACACATATAAATAAAGTCCGAAATCATTACATTTCGGACTATTTATATGTGTGTGTACGTCCGTATACGTGTTGGCGTCTAGAATAAAGTAAAAAATGCCGGCACTTTCAAAAATTATGTACGAATTAGTAAATAAGATAATTCTATATTGATATTGAATATTTTACCCTAAATAACAGAGAACGTGTTTGTAAACATAATATATAACTAATGATATCTAACCATGAAGAAACTTGCAAGTACACGAAGAACGATTTAGCTAATAAATGAAGGAGACCTAATCGAATACCAAGTTTTTTCGTAATTTCTGAAATCACAGCTGGAATCATGCATAAGAATTTTTAGTTGTTTTATAAAAAAATCCGTTAAGCTTTTTTGCTACTCAATAGCGCGACTTGGCAATTTTTGTCTTTAGAGATTTTTGATTAAACTTGAACTTAACACCTAAGAAACAAAGTTCAAGGTTAAAAGGAATATTTTATCATTTCTGTGTTGTTGGTGTATGAAGAACAGTCAAGTACTCAAACAATATTAATAATTGATTTATATATTATATCAGTAACAAGTTTCAACTGAATATTATCTATGAAGTCAATCACATTCTTCAACTTCGTCACACTTTTTCAAATACTTGATTAACTCGATGTTTGTTAATAAAACACTTGATTAATTTTAATCAAAGATTAAAAATTGTGGGTAAAAACTTAACAGTTCATTTTCTTTCTTATATACGATTATGGAAGGTATTATATTATGAAATACATCGCCGTTCTATTCATTTTTATTGCTCTCCGTTTATATTTGTATAGTTCGACCACCACTGACCCGATTTATGTTGTTCTTTTTAGTAAATATTGGAAATAAGTTTAAGTATTAAACCTAAAAACGCTAGTGACTGAGTGATTAAGAGTGATGCCTCGGAAATGAATGATACTGGGTTTCACCCTCAGCACGGGTGATTAGGCCGATGAGTTTTTTTGATTAAAAACAAATTAAACCACTCCATGCGTGCCTCTGAGAGCACGTTAATACGTCGGTCCCATACGTTTTAAGCGCAATGGCGACGGCGGTCGTCAGAAGCTTTCAGACACCGATCCAACGTGGAGGGCTTAAGGTCCAAATCTTAGTACCTAGAAACTAAGTTAAGACCAAATCCCCTCACGCTGAAATAAAAAAAATGTGGGAGTATGTGCCTCAGCAGCAAACTGGTTAAAACACGATGACATGTTTTAGCCAGCCTACGTACCGGGAGATACTGATCTGGCAAGTCTTAGTAAACATTTGGTTACGATAGGTAACCTAAATAAAATATTAATTGTAACAAAGCCAGTGCTTCGTGGCGGAAGTTAAATCAAGGCGCGGCATGGAGATTCGTAATCACTAAACCGATTTGAATAAAATGTGACTAGTGTATTGGTTTAATGTTCAATTAACACATGCTTTTTGTTGTGTCAAAATGTATAGTTTCGATGAGATTCAAACGTGGCCTAACGAGTTTTATTCAAATTTTAATTCTGGGTAAGAGAATCCTTCGTGTATCTACGAACACGTATGAATAAAGTAATGAAATCGTACATATTTAAAATTTGTAATAATCTAACACTATCATTTGCCCCACGGCTGTGCTCCCATGGATCTCCAATAAACTAATTGCTCTTTTCAGTACGTAATTATTTCGTGGTATATACAACGAATATAATAAATGACCGGGATAAAAAGCAGAATCGACATCGTACCTGAAATCGGGACCGAGATCGAAATATACGTAAGTTATATAAGAATTAAAAAACTTTCTAAAACTTTAGTATTATTGAGTGCGTTGCCTAAATGATTATGTTGAATCCGGCTTATGCATGTAATTATACTGGATATACGCTCAGCGTCGACTCGATGAAAGCGACCGCATACGACCGGCGTCATCGATTTACAATGTAGGGCCCGTTTGAACACCCACGTCATAATTAGGGAGTACAGCTTCGAGAGCTGTGGTGATTCAGAAGTTAAAAGAGCGGTCAGTTTCGCACCTGCAGCTACCGGGCTCGATCCTGACCACGGGCGAACTTGTCGATGAATGTTTAATTAGATTCAAGTTAATTCACTGGTTCTGTGCCTAGGGGAGCCACTTGAATCGCCTGTGTTGTCATAGCATCGGTGGTAATGGCTATTAGTGGCCGGCGCGTTGAGCTCATGGTCAAGCGTCTCTATCTCAAATAAGAGTTCTGTGGGAGGGAACGTACCTCAATAGTGTGACGATCACGCCGCGTTGCCAAATGACCGTCGATCTGTGAACGTAATATTTTGCGTTAATTTTACTAAAACTTTTCAGACGGTGTATTCTTGCACCTATATCTTTCCATTAAAGTATATAATAAATAATCGCTTTTCCTGAAAAACTCTGAGCCATTTCCTGGAATTATGATCCCGGGCATCCGAAACTTTCTGTTGTACCTACCGGAACAAACACGGAAGAAATTTCTGGATCCATTTAAAGTCGACCGCAGTCAAACCGAACCGTTTCTAACATTGCTAGAGGGTACTGTTTTTAGTTGTGTATTAGTCTTACGTTTTGTGTATTTTATTGAAAAAAAGAAAACAAACGTCAGATCAAACTCGAATAGAATTTTTTCCCACGTCTGTGAGCATTCAATGAGCGTGACGCGATGCGCAGGCGACGACAGCTCATACCGTTGAGATGGCCAGTGACCGTCCACGAGGGGCCGCGCCGACTGTCGTCGAGCGTCGTGGCCTTTATACATAACGTGAGGTACGCGGTACCTTACGAGCGCCGCCATTAAAAACAGCGTAATCCGGGTGGCGCGCGGACGCTTTCGCTAGCGACGCCGAGTTTTTTGTAAAAACTGCGGCAATAAATCTTATTTCTTCATTGAAAATCCTCTTGAGCTCCTTCTCTAAACAAAATAAAACTGCGTAAAATATGGACCACATTCTCGAGAGGTTTATGACGTACTTATGAAGATTTTAGCCCAACGTGTCTAAAAATGTGTTCATGTGTTATTATATACATAAATTCATAAAAATCTACTATTTTCTTCCAAATCTCCTCTCAAGTACATTCGGGTCATAGGTGAAAAAAATTACATGTAAAAACTGGAACTATTAATATATTATTTTGAGGTCGCGCATTGCGAATTTCTATTTCCATTTCATTTTCCATTTAACGGAAATGTGAAATGTGCACTCGTAATATAAATTTAATTTTACTTGGAATATCTTGAATGTGTAAGTTTATCGAAAAGTAATAAGGAACAATTTTTATAGTACATTCGATGCTCTACAAGAATGTGTATTGGTTGTACAATCCGTCTATTGGTTTTAAGATATAAAATTCTAAATTCTTAAATTGTTTTTCCTATGTCATTTTACGTTATACCGAACGTTACGTTTTACGTTACGTTATGTGTTACGTTACGAACCCCGATAAAGTATCGGGGTTCGAGGATTGAGATTAAACGAAAGAAAACATGTAGAAAAGCAGACGGTTTACATTAAAAAACACGGTTTGCAATGAATCACTATGAAACTGGTTAAACGCTTGTCATTAATCGCACTTGACTCGTGAAAGCACTGATTGTAGAAATAAAACTTCACTCATCCACGCCCACGCTTCGCTATTTATATTCACCGACTGGTTGTTTAAAATGTTCTTGAAATATAAATTGATAAATTATCTAGAACAAATAAATCGTAAATATGGCACGTCCGATAAAAACAAGCAAGATTTATTTATTGCCTCTCGGAAATTCCATTCTAAAAAATAAATCTGTATAAAAAAAATGTAAACGCATATTAAAAGCGCCGACGGAGGTAAAGACGGGGGAGGGTACATAGCAAAGTAATGTAATAATCTATTCTCGTATGTTTTTTTCTTATGGGAACTATTTTCTACTTTTATTTTTAGCTTGCGAGCGAAGTTCACAACATCATTTTAGTGGAAGTAGAAGCTCGCGATGTGTGACTTCTAAACATTAAGAGTCCTAGACTTATTACAGAAGGCGATGTAAAAAAAAGTTTATGAATTACCTTAATATATATATAACTAGCTTTTACCTGCGGTTCTGCCTGTATCGACATAAAATAATGATTTTTTTTCAAAATTGATAGAATTTGTGTAAAATCCGTTCTTAATAAGCGTCAAAGTCCCGCAAAGAGTAACTATGCTTAATTCGAAGTCAATCGGACCTATAATTTCGAAGATCTCGTCATGAGTCAGTCAGCCAGTAAATGGTATTTCGCTTATATTGATCGTATAGATCGGAGCACTCCGCATTGCTATGTCCTTGTAATTTATTTCTATACAAAAGGTTAACTTTTCAGAAACAAAAAATACGATAATGTCGTCGGGGCTCTTTTAAATATCGATGCAGTTCGTGCAGCCGGCAAATTATTAGTTCAAGTGCACTTTGCGGATTCGTGTCCGCGATTTCGGCTTTAGAGTCGGAGGTGCTCCTGCAAGGCCCGGGCGCGGCCTAACGAGGTGCGATAAGGACCCTCGCTTTTTCGAACGAACTTTCCGCGGATTTCCAATGAGGATCGTCTGCGGCGCCGATAAGCCGCGGGCCGCCGCCCGCGCCCCCCCCCCCCCAAGCTCGACGTTAACGGCGATCTTTCGATTTTTATATTTTCGCTGAACAACATTCAAAAACTCATTTATAGAAAATTTTATTAATACAAGCGAAATAAAGGGTGTCACAAAGTAAACATCCATTGGACAAATTATTTAAGTCACTGATCTTTATGAGCGAAACCGGTCGGCTTGCTTGCAAAACAAAAATAAAAATATTTTGCAAAATAACTGTTCAGAGTGAAGATTGTTTCTGGGCACTTGCACTCGTCGGCGCGTCGAGTATCCAAAGCCGCGGTGGCACGTTTAGCTCGGCCCTATCGAGGAGCCGTATCGACGTGTCCCGGTCCGCGGCCCCGAACACGGCAATAGAGGAAATTGTCCCATCTCATATCAGGGCTTTATGAAAGAACTTCAATAAAAAGTTTTCCTGCGCGATGCGCGCGGCCGATTGAATTGTGCCCCGTACTGCCGCCGCCGGCAGCGCCATCGAGTACGGCCGGAGCGATGTGCTCCTTGCTCTTGTTTTTTTTCCTGACATTTGTTTTCACAATAATATTTGGAAATGTTATTATGTGTCCTTAACTTCTATTTAAGAACCGATTTCTTCTGCCAACTCACCTGTACCAACATACATTATTTAATTAATTATATTTAAATGTGTTAAATGGAATTATTCTATATTGCTGCTTCATTTCAACAAAAAAAAATTTAGCCTTCTAGAGAATTATCATTCCAACTTTTGCATGAAAAACTAATTTGCCAAATCCTTAAATAACTTATATTACTAAACAGATAATTTCTATCGTAGAAAGGAGGGATAAAAATTAAATAAATAAAAAGTTATAGTGGTTATGAAGTAAAATAAAAAAATGTGTGGTTCGATTCTAACTCGCACTTGGCCAGTTTTTTCATGAACTGTACAATTATGAATGAAAAATAAGGTACAAAGACATGTTAAAGTGATTTTTTTAAAATCTTCAAAGTTAGTCAGGTAATATCCTATATGTTCTTATTCTATTAATATTACAAACACAAAAATTCGTGCGAATGAATGAATATTTGTTACTCTTTCAAGCAAATAGAACTTAAAAAATTTTAATAAAATTGTTGCAATATAGCTTATATATCAGAATAACATATAGGTTATAATTTATAAAAATTAGCTCGCTGTATTTCTCCCATAGCAGAACCAATTCTATATTTATACGATTGGTAATTCGTAACGTCAATGTTGAAAGAAGGATAAACTTTAACGTCGGTCCGACGTCTGAACTGTGAGCTGGCCTGCGATCGGTGCCCAGAGCGTGAGTGAGTTCGTTTTATAACAAAAACAGTTCTCGTGCTTTCGGTGAAGAGTGTGGGTTCTTCAAGAATAATTTCATCGGGATTGAATCGTAAGCAGATTCGGGAGCTAGATCGAAATTAGAACTCGAATATGTTCATGTGAACATATCAGAAAATCATTTTGTTTTAAGAAACTAATTTTTACTAATTGATACATTATATAAAAAATGTTATTTCATTATACAATTCATTTAAGAAAATTTATTATATGTAAAAAAAATAGGAATGTTTAAAAGAAAAAGTGAACGAAATAAATTCAGTACCAGAAATTAAAATAAATTGTTTATATATTTTAGTTGACTATGCGTAATTATAAATTCATTTAAGGACTCTGTATGCTTATGGTCAATAAGATCCCTGTGGATTTTACCTTATGTAAATTTAAGAGTATTATTAAGCAATCACTCAGTAAAAAACTATTATAAAATTAATGAATATGTTCAAGACAAATATTCATGAGCATAGGCGGCTCGACTTCTTGCCGGCTCTATCGTTCATCAAAGGTTTTGTATTTGATTTGGTATGCATGATGAAATTAGAAAAGACCTACACTTAAGTTTCTTGCTCGTTCTTCTTGAGAGAAAACTACTTTACGAGTAGTAAAGTGTAAATTCACAAGAAAATTATGACGTATTTCAAGTGTTATTTGGACCTATGAAATAAAAATATTTTGAATTTGAATATAAAAGGCAATTATAAAAATTGCAAGTTTTATGTTGTTCCCCAAATAATGACAAATTGTAAAATGTTAGTTATCGCATTATTGTTTATAACTACTAGAAGTTGAAAATTAAAATTGACAAATAGTTCTAGGTCCTGTTTTAAACATAATAAGGACAAAGATGTTTCTTTGCTAGTACATTTACAGGTATATTGACATAATTAATAAAATAATAATAAAAAATAATAAACAAACTATACTACACTATAATACATGCACCAATACAACTGTAATACACTAACGGATTGTAATAATGTGATGTAATATGTATGTCCCTTTTGCGAGGATATCGCGTCGCGGAAACAGGTAGCGAGGTGCGACATAATGTACTATCATGTCTTTCTAGCTGGAACGAAAGTACATAGGAAGGACTCCTATTTTTATAGCTTTCTCAAAGAGCAACCGTGGATATGAACCACCAGATAATACAGATGGTCCAAGTCACTCATGGGCACTCGCTACCCCAAGAAAGTCTCCGGTGCTTTTCCGGCCAATCACTAAAATTTTTCAATTGTCATAGCACGCAGTTAAAATAATAACAATTGGTTTTGACGTGTAGTATTTAATTGAGTCGGCGCTTAATGTAGATAAAATATGAAAATAAGATAAATATTATTTTCAGTAATGTCGGTTTTCATGTTTTTAAGTCATTTTTAAAACGCCAACAATAATAACAAATGTCGGTCATATAAGAAAAGCAATTGTTCGCAGTGCCGTCTGGAAAAGTTATCTAACCATAAGTAACAAGTGGAAAAATGAAAAGAATTACAATATCAAGGTACGCTTACCGGCTTAGTCTTATGGATTATGTCCTTCATAATTCAATGTTCATTACTTTCGAGCTCACTTCATATCTGATGTTCGAATTCCAAAAAGGTCTTTGATGTGACTATCCTCTCATCGTATTATGTGGTCTTGTGTAAGTTGAATTCTGTTGATTAATTGACGAGGATAATGAACGCCACAGTATATGATGAAATATAATAACAAAACACAATGCTTGTGACGTCTTTTTAAAAATATGTGTTACATCACAACTTCTTAAATAATTGTGTCAGTTTAGAGAACACTTAAGTTTTATAGAAATGCTTAATAATGAATCGATAACGAACTTTACTAATTTGAAATATATTAAAAACAATTTATTTCCATGTTTTATTGTTTAATTTGTGCCTGAAACCAAGACACCCTTATAGTAAATTCAGGATAGGAGTAGACTTAAACTCGTTGAGTTTAACCCCAGCAAATCACAATTCTGCGCATTTATCGCTTAAAATGCCCCCATTACTTTTTTTCCTCTCCTTGAAAGCACTCTCCTGAATACTATACCAATATCGGGATCCATGGTGTTGACATATCGAAAAATACTTATTTTAACGGTAATCTTTAAAGCAAAGTAAAGCAACTTATACAAGGCTTAGGAGTTCAATAGACAGCCAGAGTATTCCAAGGCTGATTGTGGGTTCTTGCTTTGTAAGGCAAGGCACAAGTCCGACCACATTTAGATTACTGTTGTCACCGCTGAACTGTGTCTTAACTTTATCTATCTAGCGCATCCAAAATGGAAAGTCTCGAATCGTTGCCGACTATGTAATATCTGGCCAGCTCAAGCCGTTGGCTTTGTGAAGAGACATAGCGTCTCTATACATGTTTTATTGCATGTGCTACGGGGAGTGTTCTCAAGAACAATTCATCCCTATATCTGCCGTTGAATTCAATCGTTGTTCCTCTAATGGGATTATCATCATCACCATTTTCACGAGTTTTACAACTGTAGTATTCGGGCACAATTTTCTACAGCGCGTTTTCTACTTTGAATTACTTACCATCAACGGTATTCCCAACCAACAACGCTAAGTGGTTTCCAAGGAAAGAGCGCATTACTTACTTCCTAAAAGACCGATAACATGCTAGGGACTCCCCTGAGGTCGAGGATTTTCATGGGTGATGGTGACAGTATACTTTCTGGTGGCGCGCATGCTCATTTGCTCTTTAAAAATACTATAAAATTGTTACAGGACGATTAAAACAATATGGGACTCAAATTTTTATTCACCTTTAATTGAATTGAAATAATCGAATCTACATTTATTACGATAGACAGATTTTCTATTAAATGCAGCAAATCATTTATTGCTGCATGTAGGTGATTCAGAATGATTCCAAAAAACTAACGCGTTGAGAGATGGCGTTGTTCGGCTACAGAAAAATATTAAATTCCGTCCCAAACGTCATTTGCGGTCAAATAAACCCAATTTCACGGAAAGCTATTTCTTAGTATTACACATAAGAGCACATTTATTTCTTAAATTCTTGTATAATTAGAAAAATACGGAAAAAATTATTTACCTTTCAAAACTCTTGGTTTTGTGCTATTAAACACAAATACACAGATGCCCTTGATTACTACAATTTGCGGATTTATTAGAAAGGAGTGGCTTTACAAATAGGTCACACCTTTTCAAGTTATGACAAATTCATTGATAAAAAAAAATCATCAGGGTAGTACATAGCCAGTTGTTATTATTTATTTCTCAATATTGTCTAATAATATCTAAAAGAAAATTATTTAATGGTTCTTTAACTATTAAATATGGAAGAATATTTTCAAGACTTTTCATATAAAATATGACAATGACATACATTTAGAAATACCGCTTCAAAGTCATCATCATCATCATCAGTCAGTCGCAGAAACTGAAAGGGACAAGTTCCGATACACCAAAGGGAGCGTAATTATAAGGGGGAGTACAGGTTATTATAAGTTGATTTAGGAGTGACGAAAAAAATTTCAAATTGGGATAATTTTATTGCACTTGAGTCAAAGGTTTGATTTTGGAGGAATCGAATTGGAATTGAGATCTAGATTAAGTTCAAATGAAAGACGAGGACCAGGATCAGGATTATGATGGATACAGCATCATCAGTCGATATAAAAATTGTAGGGGTCCATTCTATATCTTCACAGGTGAAAGCATGGAGGGAATTTATCCACAAAAAAAATATCAAAGGTTTGATTCTTCTTTAAGATTTCGTGAGAATTACTATAAACCCTTTAGTTTAACCAATTTAATAAAATAATAAGGAAATGGAGAATGGAGATAAATGAAAAGTAGTAAAGGAGTATTTAGGATACATTTTTAGCGCTCCGTGAGAATATCTGAGAATCATTTCATAAAACAGATTTTTAATAAAAATTGCTATTAAGATGATTGAAAGCCAATAAAAAAAAATGCGACACATTTTTAATGTTCCATCAGATTTATTGAGTATCCTTATAATTTAACTGATTTGAATACAATTTAGTAAGGAAACAATTGAAAATCATTGAATGACATTCGGTACATTTTTAGGATTTCATGAGAAATTCTAAGAACCCTTTAATTACGGTTTCTTAAATGAAATTTCTTGAGAAAATAAATGAAAGTCAATAAAAGAATCTCAATATATTTTTAGGGTTTCGAAGAATTACTGAGAATTCTTATAATTTAAGAAAGTTTGGTATGGAGACAACGAATACCAATGAAAGGATTGTTGATAAGCTTTTAGCGTTCAGTGAGAAATACTAAGAATCCGTATCATTGAACCAATTTCAAAAAAATTTTGAATGGCAATGACTGAAAGTCAGTAAATGGATGTTTGATACATTTTTTAGGGTTCTCTAAGTATTACTGAGAATCTATTCAATTGAATTGAGTACTCATAAATTTACATACTTCTATATAAAATTTACATACTCATAATTCTAGTTAATGATTAGAGTGGCGTATGGTTCGGTGATTGTGTTTTATGAGATTAAGAAGCACTTTTATAATATAATTTGACTGATTTCAATAGAATGGATACGGATATAGCTAAAGCAAACAAAAGAACTGCATTATTTTTAATGTTCTATGATTAAGTTTCACTAAAAATAACTATAATTAAGGGATATGATTGGGTCAGTCTCGCTGAAATATTTAGATTTTATTTATGTCTAACGAAATGTGTCTCAGAACATAGAATTGTATCCCATGACTCGAAAGAATGTAATGATTATAAAATGTATGCCAAATTTAGAAACAATATTTAGTAATAAATTACTCCGAAAAATATAAGGGAAGGTATAGCAAATGCAGCTGTGCAAGAATGGAATTTTCCATTTTCGTGAAAAAACGATGTCTTTTAATACTTGCCAAATGATTGTCATTAGTTATTGACAATAATTTAAAGAAGACAAGAGAACGAAGCACATGGCTATACATTTTTTACAACAGTTTTTGACAAGTGTCTAGTCAAAACCAGCAAAAAATTTATTTCTGAGTAATAATCAAACGTGTAGGTCGCAAACAGTTGAATTTAGAAAATAGGGTCAGCGACTGACAAACGAATTGAGCAACTATAAGCTCATAATGTTGGGCGCAAAATATATTTTAAGAAAATTCAACATAATATATTATTACATATTATAAGCAAATATATACCGTTAAATAAATACTAATAATAACATAATTGGTGTACTGGATTGCAGTTTATCGAAAATTTTCATGCGACCAAACAAGTCATTCGGAGTTATCAAATATTTCAGAATGAAAACAAAATGCAAATATTTTTGTTGTATAATGTATGCTCCTAAAGTCTGATTTACTACGAGGATTCAATTTCAATACATACTTAATTTCAAGAAACTAAACAATAATTTGGTTTCCTTAACTTGTTTCATATTTTTTAAGCATCGTTATCATTCTCCTTTTCGTCGTCATCGGATTTATCGGAAATAATCTTACATCGTATTAATAATTGTTATCTTATATTTTGCATTTATAGTGTTAAAATTGAAGATTAAAATTTAAAAAATATTAAAAAAGTATAACCCAAAATGGTTACTTAAAGTAAAATGATTATTGCACCTATCAGGTAACACCATCTACATGTTTCAAATTATATTGTATTTGTAGAGAATTGTAGCAAATTTAAAGTATTTCCTGTGGAATTCTTTATTACTTTTGTTATTTATTACTTTTGCATATATAGCACTTTTAGCAATAATTTTTATATCCCTTTTTTATTACCTGGTGAAAATTTCTTGTTGAAACATTCATGCAGGCTCAATGTTGCCGTAAATACACATTATATAAACATTTCAAATGTTTATGAGCACAAATTATAGTAAAATTTTTAATGTTGTATAATTTTAGTTCGTACACATCCAATTACATGGTTTTTAAGAGTATTTTATTTGAAATGAAATATAGTTTACTATCTCATCTTATTCATAAGTCCGAAATATATTTTCTGTAAAAATAAGAACTTAGTTATGAAAAAATCATAAGAATAATAATACCAAACTGGTTAGTCAAAGTCACATTAAAAACATGTAATGTAAAGATTTATTTGTCAACGCGAAACATATAAAAATACATTGATATAACAAAAATTTATTAACTGGTATATCTACTTATTGGTTGTAAGATATCTACGTATTTGTATATCTGCTTATTGTTAGTTACTTAGTGATTGATAATAAACTGTAAATAAGAAATAATTTCTGAACTTGAAAAGTATTGCTTACAATTTCCAATTTTGTAACAACACATAGTGCTCGGTGTGCCCAAATTAGTTTCAAATAAATATAAATTATATATACACATATATATTATATTATATATTAAAATTAAAGCGATATATCTTCAGAGCAATCTGTAACAGGTTAAAATTTAGGTTTCATATATATATTAAACTAATATATATATTAGACTAATATATATATATATTAGACTAATATATATATATTAGATTACAGATCATTTTACAGATCATCTTGAAAACACATCGTTTTAAATTTTTAATTATATTTTAAAATGTTTGACGGTAAACGTAACACATGGTATCTTTGTCAAGCTTGTACGATCGGTAAAGCTCAAAGCGGCAACGCTAGGTCAAATAAGCGGAAACTGTTGTAATTGCAGATATCTCTTTCATACCTGTGTAATTATTACGCTGTCATTTCTTCCACTCTTCGTTTGTAAATGTTACTAAGAAAAATAAACTCTATGTTGATTCAACAACTTATAAATTTGACAAATAAATAAAAATATACCTTTTACATATATGTGCTTATAAATCCAAAAAAAATAATTTGTGTGCACTCACCTGGACGTAGATACTACCCGTTTTTCGTTGATTTTTAAATTAAAGATCAAAATAACTAATTAATCTTTTTTCGCCGAAAACATGTAACGAAATTCAAATTTTTTGGCGTTAATTACGTAATAATAAAAACGTAAATAAATCCATTTATTTCTATTGTATAATAGAATCAAAACACATGATGAAATAAAGTTGTGTGAAATAAAGGTGATTCCTTTAAAATTAAAACAGAAGCTTAAAAGTTAACATAAAATAAAAATAGAAAGAGGCCTTATAAAAACCTTCAGAAATTTCAAATTCTACGATCAATCACTTCGATTTGTATAAGGTTTTTATATTTTGTTACAAGTATTATATTCGCTTTTTGTTTTTGACGAACTATGTTTATAAACAATATAATTCAATCACACAAACTCTCCTAGAAACATATGAGAGAATAGTATTAGTTTAGTCGACAAGTTCAAAATCGTGTTAATTCTTTACAAAGGTCGTAAAAATATGTGTGATAGCTCATTGAATTTGAAATGACGTCTAGAAAAATGTATTCGAATGATTTTACGGCACGATAAAAATTGCAAAAGTTATTAACAAATTAAGTAGAAAAATAAAACGGTATTTCGTTTTTTGGCAATTACTCAAAAACTATCAATATTTAAGAAATTAAAAAAAATAAGATTCATAAACAGGAGGGATTGTACAAGAAAAAAAGTCCTAACTCCCGAAACTGTAGCTCCATTATTTATAATTTTAATTTACTGCTGAAAATAAGACCCCGCGCCGCCGATACAGCATGGCCGCGCTACCGCTCAACAGAGTTTATCACTTAAAATAATTTTTTAGGAATAAATATCAATACTAAAATTTGAAAAAATTATGGTGTCATTAGAACATTTCAAAGAATGAAGTACCGTTGGAAAAAAATTTTTTGTTCATTTTTCAAAAAGTTAAACAAATGTTAACTAAGTATTTTTTCGTGGGCTATTATTTTCACAAAATACGGTATAAAAGTTTAAATGATTGGCCTATAAATTTTTAGCTTCTTGGAGATCTTCTTATATATATACTTAACAAGACCACGTTATAAAATTATTATCTTAAATTTGTGTTTTTTGTTTATAAATTTTTTTTAAGTTAACAAAAAATGAAAATCCCTATATTTACGCTCCCTTCGGTGTATCGGGACTTGTCCCTTTCAGTCATTGCGACTGGCTGAAGGTCGAGCGATGATGATGATGATGAAGTTAACAAAAAATGAAAATCCCGATATTTACGCTCCCTTCGGTGTATCGGGACTTGTCCCTTTCAGTCATTGCGACTGGCTGAAGGTCGAGCGATGATGATGATGATGAAGTTAACAAAAAATGAAAATTCTCAACCATGTTGTTAAAAAAATTTTTATAATAAAATTTTTAGTTATGGATATT
Source organism: Eumeta japonica (assembly GCA_005406025.1). Lineage (NCBI taxonomy): Eukaryota > Metazoa > Arthropoda > Insecta > Lepidoptera > Psychidae > Eumeta > Eumeta japonica. The sequence continues at coordinate 254,173 of BGZK01000816.1, read as the reverse complement.
TTTGTAATTTATAGTTATTATTCTACTTGAAAAAAAAAATTTTTCCGGCATTTGCTTATAAATTTTTAGAGTAGTTTCATATTGTGAAAATTTTTTTTACTATTTTGTTGTCATGGAAAAATAATGATATAAAAAAAAAAATTCTCAGAAAAAAAAAATTTAATTGTTTTAAATCATTTTTATATTTCTATTGTTTAAATAATTAGTTAAGAAATTATTTCCTCTTAAGAAATCATAATTGGCTTTTCTTAGTAGTTACAAAAAAAAAAAAATTTTTGTAACAATTTCAGATGACTGTTGTATTTTTTTTTTAAAGCTACAAAAAATTACAAAAACAGCCATATATAACAAAATGTTAATAAAAATTTTTTTCTATTTTTTACAATAGTTTCTAATGTTCCACGGTGAATGAGTGTGCATGGGTCTATAATTTCCACATTGATCGGATCAATGTTGAGAATTTCTCGAATCGTACAAGTATTTGGTGAATTGGTAAGTATGTCTTGTGTATTAGACAAGTGATAAGTGATATAAAAATCTGGACGTTTATTAGGAAAACTTCTAAATCGTGCAGGTCATTAGGAATCGATCTAGTATAGCACGGACTTCTCTTAAGCAGGCTTATTGACCCCTAACCTCCACTCAAGGCACACTTTAAGCCTCAGACAACGCAACCCTAATTAATTAATTCTTTAATTATATTTCTTGTGATCGGTGAAGCAAACATCAAGACTAGCAACGGCTGAAAAATACAATGAGGTATACACGTGAATCAGCCAGGCGCACGTCCGCGCGATACAAGCGGCGCTTTGTCGCGCGCCGGCGCGCGTCCGCACGCGCTATCGCGTCCCGTGAGAACCCTTTCGGGGCCGGCTATTAATCTCTTCGGATGGATTTATTTGTAAACGTTACGAACCATAAATCAAATTTGTTAAGAAATTTTTTCGCCGGTAGGACATTTTCTTACATTGTATTGGGTTTTTTATGAGTCGAAATTATAAAATTAATCCATTTTTATTTTTGACAGATACTTCTGTACCTCTCCAAAATGCTTTATATAATAAAGATTTGCATAGAAATGCGTGTACGAAACTTAAAACAGGGCAGGCAGGACGGCGGCTGCGGGTCGAGCCTCTGCAGCCGCCTTACGCCATGAGCCGCGCAACGCGCAGTGCGAGCACCGCGCGGCCGTGAGCGCGGTGTAATCGCTTCTATGATTATTTTACAATTAGTAGTAATAAAAAATGCTTTCAATGAGCTACTAAATAGAATATTTTACACTTCTAAAAAATAATGGAACAGTCCATCTAACAGAAACGAGTTAAAGATTGTAAAATTAAAAACTGTAATACGAGATTTGCAAATATATTAAAGATCGCAAGTTATTTGGGAGCGTATCATACAATTGGGAGCGTATTATACAGTAAGAATTCATGTCATTCAAATTACGTCTGCGCGCTTTGCCTACACGCATTTACAGAATGTATGATGGATCATCATGAATGAGTCAATGGGTTGTCAACTTCTCTGTACTTATATAACTGTTTTGTTGTATTTATAAAAAGCCAGTCTTGTTGAAGAGTGATTAGCCTATACGATCTTTGTAGTAATTAGATAAAGAATTTAATATTAACTTCCAATTCTCACAAGACATAGATGATACAGTCGTTTTAAATTTCCATATGGGGGTAGCTCAAAAAAGTTTTATGTGCTCCCGATATATCGTGATGGCGATTCTTGGCACATGCTTTTGTTTAACATATGGTGCAATGGAGTTAATTCATTAGATTTATTTCATTATTTCTTTCCCGTATTCAAACGCGTAAAGTTATTCATTTTATCACCATCTCCGTTTTAGTGGTGTTTGAAAATAGGAATACTCGCGTATTATCGTACTCTGTCTGTCAGTATCTTATCAACTAACAAGATAGTTTACTTTTATTCATTTAGTATAAAAATATTTTGATAGAGAAACACAGTAGTGGAACTGTTATAATAGAGGTTAACATAGCGAAGAAAGTTTTAGTCTGGATTTTATATCGATTTATTTCGGCATTCATTAAAGACGGTCACGATGATACCTGGAAACTATTTCTTTTCGACTTAGTTTGCACAGTTCATAAATTTCATTTCCTTGTCAAGTAAAATTACTTTCCATAAGCTAATCCCACCATTCTTTTCCAAATTGTATCGGTATTCATTAAACGTTTGGGAAGATAGTTGGTTTGGTTTTGCCCCGTGCGGCACCTGTTTAGAAGAAAATAACCTAGGTGTAAAAAAATACATTAAATATGTAATTAGGCATATTAGATTCGAGCTCTGCTTGCCGTGTGAGACGTACCTACTTAATATTTGCATTCACCTGTGCTTTGAGACTATCTTAAATAATTAATTTTATTTATTCTTGTTAATAATCGAGTGCATAACCCAAATTATTATATAAAAAATTAATGAATGTTATTTGATTCAAAGTATTTTTAACTGAAGTAAAATTTTAGTTCTCGGCCATTTATTAAGTGTATTTAGTGTACACTTTAATATTATTAACATAATATACTTATTTTCAAACGAAAAACGAATAATGTAAATCCCTGAAAATAAATTATTGGTAACATAACAACGAAATAATTTTATTTTGTGAGGTACTTCTAGAATCTTAAACTTTGCATTTTTATCATCATCATCTTCTATAAGCATATTTTCAATGATATATTTTTGTTATAGTTACTTTGGCAAAGTTGTTTTAAAACAGTAGAGATTATGAATATTTGTGAAAAGATGCATGATTGAATTGATACTGTATACGTATATTTATATGTTTATATCTATGATAAAATATATTTTTAATAGAACAATAGAACATTTCTAAATATTTTGTAATTATTTAAATAATAAGTCAATTAATTTCGCCCATATTTTAAACACACGGATTAGCCCAATTGTCAAGTGTACATAACGTCGCGTTTGTCTACCGCTCAGGTCCCAATCTGTTCTAGCGCAACGCTCGTTTTAAGCGTTTTTTTTTCTTTTTGTTCAGATTATTTTTAATCGGCTATTTAATTTTCTAATGTAATGCTGTTGAATCTATTTCATTAGTTTTGTGGGCTTTCAATAGCAGTGCATATATACCTAATCGTGTCAATTAACAACAAATAATTTGACATTCTGGTTCATTCATTTTGTAAATTATAAATCCAATCTGCAATTTAAAGCAAAAGTTGAAGGTTGCACTCTTAGAACTTAAGGCGTCAAAAAATATGTGTTTTCCCTCTATGCAAACGCGATGACGACGAAACTGAAATCATATCGGTTATATTTATGAACACCAAATTAAAGGGCGAATTGGACGTAAGTATAATGATCGAACTGATCAGCGCGACCACTTGCCAGTGCTGGTAAGTGAAATGGACGACTGTCGCAATCAGCACCAGCATCACTGCTGCAGACTCGAGCGCTTCAAGAGGAGCTGCATATCGGTAAAATAAATATGGACAAATTGCAGCATGAACTGAATTTATGAAGGGTGAGTGAAACCGTTAGGTTGTGTGACTCGAAGTTAGATATTTTGCGGCACTCGATACTTAGAAATCAAATTTTTTTATACAAGTAGTATTAAAAATTCAAGATTTTTTAAAATTAAATACTCTTATTACACGTCAAAAAAAAAATGATAAAACAATTAAACTTGAACTACAAAATAATTAATTTTAAAAAGCAAAATTTAGAGTTACTCAACTCTATAAATTAATTTGAAACAAAGTTAATTGAAAGAAATTCTGAATGTCAAAGACAGCAGGAGAAAACGGGACGTTTACAAAATAATTTAGCAGAATTAACTGTTCGTGTCGAATTCCAATTACACTTTATATATTAAATTAAATAGCGACATGTCGGTTGATGTTTTGGACTGCACAGCTACCTTTTTCAAAAACTGAGCACAGTGAGTGGTATGAGTAAAGTGGGAGTAAAGTGGTGAGTAAATGAGTAAAGTGAATGAGAAGTGAGTAAATGAGTAGTAATGAGTAGTGGTAATGAGTAAAGTGGTAAGTGGAAGTGGAAGTGGAATGGAAGTGGAAGTGGTAAAGTGGAATGGAATGGAAGTGAGTAAAGTGGTACGAGTAAAGTGGTACGAGTAAAGTGGTACGAGTGCCCTCCTCGCCGTTCTAAATAACGAGAACGAGAACGTTATCTATTCGGACGAATTAGGTTTTGGATTGGATTTTACGTTGAGCGGGTGTATGCAACACTGAATATTGAATATTTGCATATCTGGTGCTTCATATAATATCATTATTAATAAAATTGTAAATTATATTAATTGGAAATTTCTCTGGTATGTAAATAGAAAATATATGTTTCTTACGTTTGCCCGCCTCGTAGAGTGGTCCAATCAAAATAGCCTTAAATTGTTCTTGTGTGCTTTTTTGTCTGATAAGAAGCAACTTAACAAATGCCCGTCAATTAATACAACATAATATGTCGTCACAGCGTCGCAAATATGTATTTATTTGACATCAATAAATTTAATTATGATATTATTTTCACAAAGGATAGGATTTTCCTATCAAATTATTTAAGGCAAAATTTGGCTAAGTTATTAGCCTTTAATGCATATTCTGCAGTATTATATAACACGACAGGACCTAGTTCTAAGAGCGTCTGCGACTTGCTTGAATCTGTGGGATTTGGCAAAGTGCAGAGTTTTACGAATTTAAACGGGCGCTACGACAAAGACAAACTCTAATTCATTTAACTTAGGCCATAAGAAAAAGAGAGTTTTCGGCAATAATGAATTGTATAATTATTTTCTACTAATTTTAACAGTAACGACCAGATAAGAAAGAGTATTTCAAGCATTATGTCGGATAAAATTAGTGTAATAAACCCAAATGCAAATAAAAATAGCATATTTAAAATTAAAAATTAAAATGAATGTATTCTTAACCTGATGCAACAAAATATTCAAGGTAAACAAAACATGGAGCTGGAAATTGAACTGTTTATGAGCTATATCAATATCGACGTTGTGTGTATTATGGAACATTGGTCCAGGATCTGCCAGCTTCAGTTTAGTTTTGTCATTTATCAGGTTACTAGTGTCTTCGGTAGAGGGAGTTCAATATGTGGCGGATCCTTAACACCAATAAGAAATAATTTAAAATTTAAGGAAAGAGTGGATATTGTGAGCCTTTCTATTGAGCGGGTTATGGAATTGGCTTGCGTGGAGCTCGAGAGGATAGTTGTAATTAGCGTATGCAAACTCCCTCATTCCTTCTATGTATTATTTGAGTCTATAATGGATCAATGCTTATGTGAAATTAATGACAAAAGTAGAAACATAGTAACATGTGGAGACTTTAACATAATTTTATTAAATGCCAGTAATCACGGCAGCAAAATTTTGAAACTCTTTGACTATTACAATCTGTCTAATCTCTTTTAGACCCAACGAGTATCTCTTGTACCTATGGAATTTGTATCAATAACGTCTACACAAATATTGGACTACAGGAAGAATCTATTATATATAACTAAAATCACACCACAGAGATCGCATTGCGTCTTTTATAATATCGCTTAATGTAATTCTAAAAAGAAATATTGTAACTGCATTGTAAACACAAATTTGTGTACCGGTGAATGAAAACACCTAGTTCAGTTTAGAAAAAATATTATACAAATAATTCCGGAACTTCAATGCTGTGATTATTACAATTTAATGTTTCACGTGATAAAAGCAGAATATAATAATGTATTTAAAGCAAGAAATGTTAAATTAAGAGAATTTGTAAAAGTAGAATAATACTGTATAAGCTTTACGACAAATCCGTGTTACAAAACTACAAGGTCTCATCTCCTGTTCTTGCCAAATAATTACTAAAGGAAAATACTCCGATCTGTAGTATTAATTTGGGATTTAAATATTTGGGTTCTGAAAAGGTTTAGGCCTGAAAACGACTGCTGACCTTCGTGGTATTTCTTTGATGATTGTAAACTTCATTATAGATGCATTGCACCGTACTTGGCATTTATCTTTAATAAGTATGTAAATGAAGGCGTGTTTTCCGATTTGATGAAAGAAAGAAAAGTAATTCCATTATTGAAAGACGGTAGTGCATCAAATCCTAGCAACTTCAAATCTATATCTATACTATCGTTATTTAGAAAAAAAAAATTAATAAATAATCCTAAATCAGTTGTAATTATTCTACTTATAAATTTGTGTCTAAGAAACGGTTCGGCTTTACTCAGGGTCGTTCAACAATCGATGCTGGCGTTGAGCTTGTGCAATCTGTTTTGGAGCCTGGGAGGATTTGTTATATGCAATTGGCGTATTTTGCGATCTCTTCAAAGCATTCGATTGTGTTTATCATGAAACTCTAATAGGAAAACTACGTCACTATGGAGTAACAGATTGGACACTAGTTTTTATGAAAGCGCATTTGAGTAACAGAGTTAAGAGCTTCGATATCAATGGCATGAGATCGTCTAGATTTAAAGTCCACGTGGGTGTACTACAGTGATAAATTCTTAGTGCCTTTCTTTTTTTAGTTTATATAAATGACTTACTTAGTTTTGTTAAAGGTATTCATGAGATGGTATTGTTTGCAGATGACACTACTTTGTTATTGAAAGGTAAAAGAGAATAACCCACTTAGAACGATGAGATGCTATGTTTATGTTAGAGAAATGGTTTACTGCAAATAACCCGCTACTGAATGAAATGAAAACAAAATGTATAACGATTCTTGCTACTAAATATAAAATATGGATATGGAACTATTTCCGACGTAACGAAGAATTGGAGCTTGTTAATTCTACCGTGTTCCTTGGTTTTACTTTAGATTATAGGTTTCAATTGAGTCGTCATGTCAGTAAGTTGGCGAAAAGACTTAGCTCTGCCGCCTATGCCATCAAGAAAATATGAAATGAATCCCATGTCGTATAGTACCTTGCTCTAGGAACATGTCGCAGATATTCATAGAATTTTCGTGCTACAAAAGGAGATTGTTCGTGCGGTTTACAAGCTCGAATCTCATGTATCTCTTAAAAATAAGTTAAATAAATTGAAATTTTAACTCTGGTATCTCAATTCATATCCGAAAATTTATTATATGGAAAAGGAAATCTAGAAACGCTTAAAAGAAATAGTGATCGACATAAACCACAAATAAAAATGATCTTTGTTTACATGTTAGTTGACTCTGCAAAGTCTCAAATTCATTTAGAGGGCTTTGTGTGTGAAATATTCCCATGGATATACAAAATTTACCCTTATGTAAATCTAAGGATATTAAACTGATATTAAACAATCACTCAGTAAAAAAGGGCATTACATAATTTCCGAATATTTAGAAGACAAATATCAATGAGCATAAAGCATCTCGACTTCTTACCGGCTGTTTCGTCCATTGATGCTTTTGTATTTGTTTTGGCTACGCGTGATGATTTTAGAAAAGAACTACTCTTGAGTTTATTGCTCGTTTGCGAACGAGGGGTAAAGCGTAACTTTGCAAAAAAAATATGACGTATTTCAAGTGTTATTTCATATCCTACGAAATAAAGATATTTTCAATTTGAATTTGAGTTCAATCAGAATGATCGGAGTATTTTTATCGTGAAATTCAAAGACAACAAACAATTTCCGTTGTAAGCTTTAAAAATTGTTATTGATTCCTTTTTTGTTTAAGGGCTTTTTTTGAAGTCGGTATTTATTTATACATTATTTTTTATTTTGCAAAATTTAGTTTATATCTTTTATTATTGAGTTTATTTTCAAAGACTTGTAGACTACGGGATCCGTAATTTTTTGTAGTTATTTAATTTTTTATTAAAGTTAATCGGTATTAATTTATTTGAAATATTTCTGAGTTATTGAGTGAATTGTTTTCATTAAAAAAAAGTAAAGAAACAAACGAACAAAGTTTCGTTTTAATGTAGTACCAAGAATTTTCAAGAATCAAATCTCATTTATTAACCACAAAAGTTGAATGTGAACACATTTCAAATAATACTAGTAACGTTTATACATACATATTGGAATTTAAATCTTTGTCACACAAAAAGCGTTCTATATTAAACCCTTTCAGGAATTCGTTTTATAAATTTTGAAAAAGTCTCTAATTGAGAGAAATACTTAATATATCTTTAACCTCAAATATATCAAAACTATCATGTAACATTTAATGATATTACTTTAGGTTGAATTATAAAAAACTTATGCATACGTTTAAAACGTATACTTGTCAAAGAAAGTTACGAATTTCAGTATGTATACATACTAATTAAAAATAGGCATAGTTACTAAGATGTTCTAAAAAAATATTTATTCTGTTTTTTAAAAAATCTTCTAAAAGGTCAACTTTTATAAAACAACGACTTTTAAAATATTGAATTTCATTATGTTTCATGAAGGTTTGTAAATTTTATATTGCATTAGAATCAAAAATGCCCTAGTGTTTTATACTTTTATTATTAAACTCTATAGAATATTCTGAAAGTTCATAATTTTATAGAATCCTTCAAAATGTTATGAAATTGTATAAGATTTTATGAAAGCGATCCGACGGTACTTGATGATAATTTTATGTTACATAAAATTTCACGAAATTTTTGTACTTATTTAACTTTCATGAAATTCTATAACATTTTATAATATGTTACAAAAGAGTTATTTCCGTTGCACGGTTAATTATCTAGATGGTTAACAAGAATTTTGCACGACTGTTTTAAGATAGTATTGAGTTAGATTTATTTTTATTATTTCTTTTTATTTGTACATTAATGTACTTGATGAGTTTAACAGATTAGGTTGTAGATGAGTATCATACAGAACAATAATATATTAACGCATGGCATCATAGACAAAAGATAGTACAGACAGCTCAATTCTCCATGGTGCGTATTTAAGTATATATTGTTTACGATTGCTGAATAAATAATTGTAACAAATTAATTAATTGTCTATTATTTGCCTTGAAAAAAACTTTTCAAGGAATGGGTTACTAAATAAAAAATATGGTCACTTTTAACATTCTGGATAAGTTTTCCGATTAAGAAAAGTTTTTTATTTGATGTATTGTAAATGTAGATAGTTTGAGCTATATGTTGATGACTTTCAAATGATGTTTTGACACTTTCTAGTTACAACTTTGTCAAGCAGTCTTTTCGAAAAAAAAAACTGTAGTCGAACGCTAATATCTACGCATTTTTAGGACTGAATTTAAAATATACTGTTTTCTAATAGTTGAGAAATCACAAATTATGTACAAGTTTTAAGATAAACATGGTCTTCAGTAGAACTCGGAATAAACACAACAAACGTTTCTACGTGTTCCGAAAGTGTGTAAAACTGTTATAGGATTACTTTTTATTTTAATTATTTTTGTATTTTCAACAATAAAAGAAATTCTATCCGTAGTGGAACCTGTCGTTGAAATGCCAATCATCTTATGTCGACATTTCAACTCCGACACACAGAAAAATAATTGATATCTCAGTTTCATGAAAGAAGAGTTCAATTTAGAATCTTGACAGTTTCACCCCACAAATCTAGATGATATATGTTTTGATTTAGTGTACACGTTATATAAAAGTCAACCCATTTCGTACCATCAACCTGTCTTTAATAAACTTAGTTTAATATAAACTAAGTTTGAAACATTAATTGATACAATCACCCGAATATCCTCTTGTATATAGACGTACTCGTATCCATATAAAACTGACGGTTATATCAAAGACAGGCATTTAGTAAACCAGGATTTATTTTTGACTGACAACCGACAATGCGTAGAAAGAACATTATTTGTTATCGGTAAAACATGGCAACTTTTGATGTACAAGTGGTCAAAGGATAGAGTTATTTTTAATTGACAACGAAAAAGGAGAAGCGTAAATAGATTTTTTGTTTTGTCATTTAAAGCGAGCACGCGCACGCGGATGTGCAGGAACGTCTGCTTTTTCATGGCGGCAATAAATTTTGCACTTCCACAAGTATCCCGGCCGGACCGTCCAGATAAAAAGTAAAATATGCACACGCGGGGGCGGGCGGCGGCCGGCGGGCCCCGCTGAGTTATGGCGACCGCGCGTCCGGCGCATGCGGACGATCCGCCTTTTTTCCGGAAGTAGTAAATATTTATTATGATAAGGGCTATTCAGCGGGCGGGCGGCGGCGCCGCGACGGTCCTTTGCGTGTGCGATTACCGCCCTTCGAATTCAGGTAAACGCGCGTAATCCGCCCGCCCGGGACCTCGGCCGGGCCTCGCCTTTATTTCCTACTTTTCTAAAATACACAACAAATTACGTTTCGAAAGCGAATATTTTATGTAGACGCACGCGCCGGCACGCGGCGGGCCGGCGTCAATTTCATAAAATAACAAAATGCCGGCTTTGAAAACGGGCCAGACCGGGGGACGCGAAATCTCTTTAAAGTGAAAATTGAAGATCGCCCGCGCCTCCCGCCCCGCCGCGGGGCGGCCCCGCACCTGTACTTATTATTTTGCCCTCCGCTTTATTTAATTTTGTCCCCGCGCGGTATTTTATAAGAAAATATTATGCCGTAATTATGAATCAGGAGCTTTTTGAAGTGCGAAAGAAAAAATCCTCAGGGTGTCCGCCGCCTCCTCGTGCGGCGAGTAAATGATCGCGCGCCGACCATCCGACGGGACCCGCCCCGCGCGCCCCCGCGGGGACTTTCGAAACTCGAAAGCAAAGCGTAATTTGTCGCTTTGACCTGATATTTTTATTGTTCGTCGCCACTCGCCCCGCCCCGCCCGGCCCCGCCCGCGCTCGCGCTCGCGCCGACTTACAGCGATGGAAGTATTTTCCTTTTGTCCCCTTTAATTTTGTTTTCTTTGTGCTTGGAAATCTCTGCCCGTGTCTGTATCTATTTATGCCATCGTTTAGAAACGCCTTCCCTTCCGCACGCGCGGCGGCGTGCGGCGTGACGCAACACGCGCTGCGAACTGGATAATCTCAATATCCAATAAGAGCTGCTCACGAACAGCGGCGCACCTATGTTTTAGGGTATCCTATGGAAAAAGTAAAAATTAGGCACATATGAGATTATTGTAGTGAAAAGATGCTAATTAGATGATGGTTATTCGACTTAAATATGGGAAATCTTGGCGTCATTGTCGGGAGCCGGGAATTTCCAACAATAATTGATGACGACAAGAAAAGAGAGAAGTTTTTTGGTTTTTGTAGTAAGGTTATTGAAAAAACTTCTAAATTAAATTAAAATCGTAAGTAAAGGTCAAAGTGTATGCATGAAGAAAATGAAAACAGAGAAGATAAAAGAAAAATGAATAGATTTGATAAAATATAAAATCGGAAATAGGAATGGTAGGGAAAACGTGCAGTAAATAGATATATACCGTACAATAGATATATATATATATATATATATATATATATAGTAAACAAATGTAGACTAAACAAAATGTATTGTAACGAAATAATGTAAGGAATTATGTATCTGTAAGGGTTAAAAAATATATAGTGAAGAAAAAAAAAAGAAAAGACACAGAAAAGAAAGAAAACGTTATTTAACTCTACCCTATCACCCCTATAAATTGAAAGAGATGAACACTAGCGCGATATTATGAACCTGATAAAGGTATAAAAGGGTCGTGGTCATCATGCCACGGGGGCGGCGTATAAAAAAAAAATATAAGGGAAATTGAGTGAAGGTGCCGACCGATGGACGTATCTGAGTACGCATCAGATCAAATCCGCAACTCTCCTTAGCAAAATAAAAATGCTTCCAATATAAAAAAAAAATCAAGCGAGAATAGGAATCGTGCCCTGTGGGTGCCGTACAAAATTAATCGATATGTATATATTTCATTCATCGAACGTTTTGATGACTCTCGCCTATTTTTGTTACAGGTGCCAACGAGAGATTGATCCAAATTCGGAAACATTATTGTTTTCTTTTTTTAAAAACGAGAATTTAAAAATATTTTTTATATACCTGAGTTCTTTGAATTCAAAAGCTTTACGGGAAATTAACAATTTTGAGATTTTTTCTTTAATTTGTGCAGTGAGACCTTGTTTCTTATCAAATTTTATTATTGTACATCGACTGTAAACACCCTATCGGTTTTTATTTATAAGTGAGATTCAAAATATGCGACAAAAATAGCTGTGGTTTTTGATTGAATTGACTTGGGAGCTTGATTTTTTACAACTTCTTAGGACTGTAGATCTAAGAATCTCAAATTAATTTCAATAGTCCGATATTCTTGAGAAAAAGAATCTTGTTAGACAAACGGACAGACGGAACCCTAAAAAGGATGTATACTCATTTATTTGTAAGTATTAAAATTTTAGTGACACTTGAATGGTGTAATATAAAATAAGGATAGTACATTTTTTATTTTTCAATTATTATAAATTTACACCTATTTTCCAAAAAAACAGAGAGAAACGATAAATATCCACATAGTATGATTTCTACTGTCTCTCCTGCGTCTCTAATATATATTAATTTTTTACTCGTCGGTTTCGAATGCTTGATATTTGGCCCTTTTTTAATATCCCCTCTATTTGATCTCCACACGATTTTCTGGGGCGGCGCATGTCCACCTTTCCAATATACATATTCACTCTATAGATTTATTTTGTAAGTCTACTTTCATTCAACCTCTCCAGATGGCCAAATCACCGCAACATATCTTTTTCTACTCTACACTCTTCATCTTCTTTAAACTACACCGTTCTCTGCCATCACTGTTCCTACATCTGTCTTTCAAGGACATTCCACATATACTCGATAGAGTTTATGTGGAATTACTCTTCAAAATGAAAATACTCTTCAGGGCATTGATTCTTTCATTTTTCTTCTACAATACCCAACTTTCACTGGCGTAAATAAGCGTAGGGATACATTATGGATAGCCAAATACGCTTGTCGTGATATGATTTTACTATTCAAAATACGAAGTAAGGCCCCATTCGCTTAATTTGCCACATTTACTCTCCTTCTAATATCTCTATCATGTTTACTGTCATTTATAAACATGCTACCCAAATATAACAACCAAATATAAATATATATAGTAACTAAAAGATGAGAAATAGGATAAAATAATATGACATATGTTCTCCAAATTAATATTAACCAACTGCACCAACTGCAGATACATCCCGTCGAAAGCCAATGTGTATCAGTGCTATAGCATCTAATTGTATATTATAACTATCGGCCAACAACGTATTATATTTTATTTTTTCGCAGTCGCGTTTTTCATTAAACTAATGTAGCTTTTCCACTTTTATTTTTAGTAATTAATAAGAATAGTGCTCACTTTTAGATCCTATCACAGAGATATATAAAAAATGACCGAGGCTGAAGTTGGACTCCCACATATAGAGATTTTTTACAAAGACTGTAGTGATGTGGAATGTTAGGTTGGATCACTTTCTTCACATTTGAAAAATGTATCTAAAATGACATGGATACAAATGCATATTGTAATGGCAGGTAACTAATACATCAAAACTGCACTAGTGTCTAAATGGGACATTCATTAAATTATTACTATTGATAACAATTTTTTTTTCTTGATATTGTAATACTTGCTATCAGATTTGGTGCAAAATAATTTCTATTTATTCATGAAGCTCTATTTTTGTGGGTACTTTCTGATTTTTAAAACACGTAACTCAAAAGTTAGGAAGGGGATTCAAATTTAACGGTTGGAATGCTGCCTGCCAGTATTGTTTTTCAATTTTACTTCAAAAATTAGTTATAAAGCTATGACATAAAAAGAGATAAGCAGACGGACAGGCAAAAAATATTAGGATCTCTTTTTTTCTTTGGCTACGCAACCCTAATGATTAAAAACAATTGTAATCGTCAAATACAAACTAAAAACAGAATACCTGTTGCGCGTTATTGTAACGCAGTATATATTAACAGAAATAGTAATTGCTTTACCACATTTATACGAAATCTTATCAGATAAAATTTGTAAGTATTTTTTTATTCATAGGGTTCCGCCTATTTTCCATAACATTGATGAACCCCTCTCGCTTCACTAACATCGTTTCATGCAAGTTCATCGGCTTCGGGTACTTAAAATTCGGTCCTTCTTTAATTTTCTACCGATTTGGTCTTATAAACAACGTTGGTGTCGAAATACCACCATTTTGACGTAAGCACATATAAAATACTACATATTTTCAAAATCGTACGTATATCCTAACATCGAATAGGCGAAAACTTTTTTAAAACAAGAGTTCCAATCATATTTTTTACGTGGGCGCTTATAAAACCAGCTATTAATCAAATGTGTGACAGTCGCGGGTGCTCCGAACGCTGCACACGCGGGCGGCCGAGCGCCTGCGGCACCCCAGGTGTCCGACCGGCGACGCCGCCCGCGCTCGCGCGTCCCTCGCGCGGCCAGTTGTTCGGCTCATGATTTTAAAGGCGGGCGCGGGCGACGGAAAATAAAACGCCGGCACAATGGCCCGGTGACGACTTTTCCTCGGTGACGTGCGTCTCTGCTCATTTCCCGCGACAAAGGCGGCCGCTCTTTGTCTAGCGCGGGCGGATTTTTCGGACTCGGCTCGTTACGCCACTCACGGACCCAATTAACGTATATTCTGCTTTCGTTTTCCGTTTATACGTCGACCGCCGCTTTGTGGCTTTATTTACACGTCGCTGCGGCTTATTGAAATCGTATCGACCGCCCTCCCGTCCGCGCCCCCCGCACCCCGCACAATGCCGATGACCGATCGACTTTGTCCACGTCAAGTTAATTAGGATTTGCGCTCTAGAACTTTTATATTTGCAGCTCAGAAACCTAACGAGCAGATCCGATCTGTCGTTTGTCGTTTTGTACTTTCGCAGCCAACTAACTTCTTAACGGTAGGTCGAATCAAGCCGTAGTCGGACACGGAAACCAAAATTTTATTGTACTATAGAATAAATTTAGTTTTAACATATTTCAAATACATTTTTTTTAGCCATGGAACAGAAAAGAAATACTTTATTTAAGACCAGAACCTTGAAAATTGTATTATGAAGATTCAGCCGTAGGGAATCCATGACGATAAACGATATGACTAATGTGAGAGACCTCATTATACTAATAACTTCTTGTCAAGTAACGTTCTCCGTCTTGCCTATTATAGACTCGAATAACTGATATAAATTATTATTAAAGTGTAAAACTAATTTTGGTCTTGACAGTGTTTACGGAACAACACTATGTTGTGTAATCTAAATCACACTGTAAATTACTATTTCAGAGGGAACACAATTTGTCATTTTCATCACAAGGATGACACACGACGTGATGACAGAAAGAAGCTTTGAAAGGATGACCATGACGTGTCCCGTCGAAATAACAGGGACAAGGAAGGGCATAAGCGAAGCAATAGAAATAGAGATGGGCTAAGGCGGAATGACAGAGAGACAGACTCAGGTGGAACGATACGAAGACAGACTGACAAGCAGAACAAAGAGAAACAGGTCGCGGAAAGGTAGAGACAGACTCAAACAAGACGATGCAAGAGACGACAGGCGGACGACAGAGATGGAACGGTCGACGGAGAGAAAACAGACCGCTCAAGAACAATCGAACAGACAAACAGACAAAGTAAAGTCGAAAAAAAGAAAAGACACAAAGACAATCAAAGACAACCGACGGACAACAAGATAAACAGTCGGCGGAGAACGAAAGACGCTGAACAATGAAAGAGAACAAACGGACAACAAAGATCAGAACAGTCAGGCGGAAGAACAAAAAGACAAAAGAAGACAATCGGGACAAAGGAAAAGAAGAGACAATTCAAGCAAGACGATGCGAAGAGAGACTGACTTAGGCGGACGACAGAGATGGAGACGGTTCTAGGCGGAAAGGCAGAGAGGACGTCCGGTACGTCGACAAAGATCACCGGCCACCGTCTAGGAGATAAGAGAAGAGTGAGTACTTCTATGTCTTAACATCTTATGTTCTGTATTATAACATAAACCATGTACTACTTGTATACTTCAGTTTAGTTTTTTTAAACTGACGTCATCTAAAAGTACGGCAAAGGGTCAATCAGTTTCCTCACCGTGTTAGACCGATAACGCTGAAATTGGTTTCCGTCTTAAGCAACGTTAAACAATACAACCAGAACAATACGCGAATATGCACTTTACACTAGCCCGATGTCGTCACGGGCAAAACAAATGCTCTGACGCGAAATTGTACAGAAATATCGATACAATATACAGTTATTAGTTATAAGTCTCGAAGGAAACTAGCGATTGTAATCTGACGGTATTTTGTAACCTAGGAACGTTTGCCGGCCATCGCTGTACTTGACGAGCGAATAGACGTTTTCACGTCAAAAAATGTTATTTTTTTAAAAACTTTCTCCCCACCCTCCTGTTTCGTGTTATCTCATTTTATGGATGAAAATTTCGAGAAATCTCACATTATGAACTGACTTTTTGAATAATTGCAAGTTTTTAGACTCGGCCGTATTGGTTTTACGTTAATCGGTCGGTCAAACAGTTTCCAGTTTTATCTTTCTTTTCGTTATTTTCCAATTTTTTTATATTCTTTCATTTCAGTCAGTGGCCAGTCAGTCCACCGCCGGATATAGGCTTCTCATTAAACTACCACAAAATACGACCCATGGGCACTCGGCCACCGACGTTTTCTGGAATATTTATACTTTGCGCTATATTTCGAGAATATTGATAATGACTCTGAAAACACACAAGAAACTAATTCATAAGGCACTACTAATTCAAGTAAAAGGGACATTCCAGAAATCTCCGTACCGCCGCTACGGCGGGAGACGCGTGCGCTCATCGCCCCGCCATTTGCACTCGGCAAATACCTTTTATCGATATCTACTCAATCTCTGCCAAGTATAACAATGAAACGTTCACGCAATCAAGCCGGTGTTATTTATTTGTCTTATTTTTTATTTATTCACTTCAAAATACACAAAACAAATTACAACTTTCATAATTTTTTTTATCTGAAATTTTTATCGTCTATACAATTTCATCTAGACTGTAATCCTTTAATATGTGTGGACATATGAACAAATTATAAGTAAGTATACATAACAAAATAAACCACAAAAGCAAAAACCGAAAATTACCAAAAAAATTAAAATAAACAGAAATAATATAATTTATCTTCGCGAAACAATACATCATGGACACTACGTTAGAAAGCAGCAAGCCAGCAATGATCACGTCGGCGTCGCCGGTGCGGGCGCGAGTGCGGGCGCCGCGTGCTGCTTAGAGTTTGGAAGAGTTCTACTATTTTAGTGGTCTGCTATGCAAGCGTCCTCAATGGTTGGCATTTGTGAATTGTATTAAATTCAGCGACGAAGGTGGCGTAGGTGAATCTATCTAAGAATGTAACATTTTGAGTAGGTAAATCGGACCTGTGCTTCTAGTGACTGTATTTTAAATGCAGAACTTTGTCAATAGACAGGAAAAGCATCATGCATAGTCCTCGTTCCAAATTTTTGGTAACAGTTACAAGTCGCATTATATATCGTACCAAAATCGTACGTTTTTTTTATAAAATCCACCTTAAGCAGGCTCTATTTTAATATTAACATAATAAACACTTTATACTTCGTATACGTTCCAAGTGTCTATAATTATTTTTAAAAGAACAGTAAAAACAAAATTTAAAGTAGTGTTTTTAGGGTTCCGAGCCAATATGGCAAAAACGGAACCCTTATAGTTTCGTCATATCCATCTGTCCGTCTGTCCGTATGTCCCAGGCATTTTATTAGAAAACATTTCATTAAGAAAAGTTATAGTGTAGATGTCTTGTATAAGGCGCTACTTAGTTTAATAGTTAAATAACAAAAATAAATATTTCTAGGGGGGAGAATTCCATAAAGGTAACAGAAACTAAAAAAAAATTCATCGAACATCAACGAGTGGCACATATTTTGACAGTTGTTCCCCTTTAAAACCCTTTAAGGTTTCAAAGCATTTTTTTGATTATGAGAATGATTTCGGGAATAATCACTCCGAAAGTTGCAGAAATTGTGTCGCCCCCCTCTATTTTCTAAACCGTATGTCCAAAAATATGAAAAATAACGAAGGTAAAGCTTAATTAATACTTTCAACGAAAATTATATTGAGCATGGTCGGATATATTGTTTTTGAGTTATTGCCGAAAAACTGTGTTTCTCGACAAAAGACGTAAGTGCCATGAAGATACGCTCTTTTGCTGATTTACTTTAGTTTACATTAGTTTAATAGCAATAATCGACATACCTACATGTTTTTCTAGTTGTAGGGGACCGAGGTACTTACAACTATTCTGTACGGGAAACATTAAAAAAGTGTAACAACGTACTTTTTTTATATGTAGCGCGTTTCTTTGTAAAAATGGCTTTGGAACCCTATTATAAGCATGGTCCGACATGCGCTTGGCCAGTTTTGTATATAGCATACGCATAATATCGAAAGTTGTGCGTGTAGTAGGCGTGTTATAGCCGGTTCTTTGTGCGTGACATTGACAGTTAAAGATAAAGTAATATACGTTTTCAAGCTATGTCACATACATCGTGGAGAACCCTAATTGCAGCTGGCCCTTTTGGTAACATGGTTTGTAATAGACCATCGTTCATGTCGGCGTTGGCGTCCCTTCTGCTTGTGTGGTTTTTCTTGTCGCGTTACGATAATTGCAATCTGCCCTCGGCCCGCGCCGCCATTAGGTTTTCGCTAATAAATCCGCCTTCGTTCTCTTTCTGTGATCATTAATATCTTCTTAAGCCGTTCTTACCTCTTGGGATTATTCAATTTTTACTATGATCGAAAAAGGTCTACAAGTAGCATGTTGTACAATTTTACAGCTGAAACGCAGACTCAGAAAAATTTAATTTAATTAATATTTAAAAACCGTACAGTAAATACTGACGTAATTTTCCATACTTAAAAAATATTTATAATTTATTTTAATTACGCATTTCATTATGTGATTTGTTGGTAGAGAGGTATTTAACAAAATAAATTTTACAAAAATAAAAAAATAACCGCCTCCAGCTAATATCAGACCCAGTTGTGTCTGTGTGGAAGAAGAAGATATATTTTAATATTATATTCATATTTATATTTAATATTTTTTGTCTTGCTTTAGTTGGTACTTATCGCCATTAAAAAACGGTATTCATTTATTTTTAGTTATTCATTTTATTTACCATTTTTTAGTTATCGTGTAATTTTCATTTTTTTAATTCATCTAGCTACTCTGAATGCGGTTTAAGCCTTGGTTAATGTATTTTAATTACATTATAATTAAATATATTGTAAAAATGTCTCCTTATTTTTGTACGGAGCAAGTGGAAGAGAAGTTCCGATCCCGAATTTATTGTCCGTTGGTAATCATTGCAGGGTCTTTACATATTTAGTGGAGTGCTGCTACCAAGTTATCTTATATAATTTATTGTCCGTTGGTAATCATTGCAGGGTCTTTACACATTTAGTGGAGTGCTGCTACCAAGTTATCTTATATAATTTATTGTCCGTTGGTAATCATTGCAGGGTCTTTACATATTTAGTGGAGTGCTGCTACCAAGTTATCTTATATAATTTATTGTCCGTTGGTAATCATTGCAGGGTCTTTACATATTTAGTGGAGTGCTGCTACCAAGTTATCTTATATAATTTATTGTCCGTTGGTAATCATTGCAGGGTCTTTACACATTTGGTGGGTGCTGCTACCAAGTTATCTTATATAATTTATTGTCCGTTGGTAATCATTGCAGGGTCTTTACATATTTAGTGGAGTGCTGCTACCAAGTTATCTTATATAATTTATTGTCCGTTGGTAATCATTGCAGGGTCTTTACATATTTAGTGGAGTGCTGCTACCAAGTTATCTTATATAATTTATTGTCCGTTGGTAATCATTGCAGGGTCTTTACACATTTAGTGGAGTGCTGCTACCAAGTTATCTTATATAATTTATTGTCCGTTGCTAATCATTGCAGGGTCTTTACATATTTGGTGGAGTGCTGCTACCAAGTTATCTTATATAATTTATTGTCCGTTGGTAATCATTGCAGGGTCTTTACATATTTGGTGGGTGCTGCTACCAAGTTATCTTATATAATTTATTGTCCGTTGGTAATCATTGCAGGGTCTTTACATATTTAGTGGAGTGCTGCTACCAAGTTATCTTATATAATTTATTGTCCGTTGCTAATCATTGCAGGGTCTTTACATATTTAGTGGAGTGCTGCTACCAAGTTATCTTATATAATTTATTGTCCGTTGGTAATCATTGCAGGGTCTTTACACATTTAGTGGAGTGCTGCTACCAAGTTATCTTATATCATTTATTCTCATTCTTTACAATATTTAACTCCTACAATTCACAGAATAATCACATTTACATTCACCCCCCCATTGAATTTATTCACCGAATTTAAGCTATTATCGTCAAAAACTTACGATGTTTTTGCTGCGACTATCACATTAAAATTATATAAATTAATGAAAATAAGTAATTTAAATTCTGTGTATACTAGATTTTAATGATATCTGTCGAAGTTGATTTTCATTCAAAAATCACCGTATTATCCTTTAACTTCTTACCGTTAAGGAGTGTTGTGGCTTTCATTGTCTATAATTCTTGAGGGTGTCGCTCCATTTACATTATATCATATGACGATATGAGGATCCGATAGAACTCTTTTAATTAAAATAAGTAAGATAATGCTCAGCACTGTACGTTCAAGATACTGAAATAAACTAAATCACACAGTAGAAACTTTTGTATGATTTATGCTTGTGAATGCTTTTCTCGAGGACAAAACACTCAAGAAAAATTTGGTGGTATGCATTGTGTTAGGTTTTAGATAGATCCTTTGGTGTAACGCACTTACGACAGTGTTGTTAATCCAGCCCGTAGGACCGGAATGTCGGGCCGCGCCGGCTCGCCGCGGGCGGGCGCCGCCGACGGCCGTCGTGACAACGTCTATGTTTAAGTTAAAATTAATTCAAAAAATTAATAACAATTAATTATACAATATTTCAAATATTTTCGACGGCGATTTATTTTTTTGACGTGATAACGTCTTATAAATTGATGCACCACGAAAAAGTGTGACTTATTGTCACGTTCCACCTGAGCCGAGCGTGTAAGCGAGAGCTCAGATCAAGCTTATTTTGTATCTCTCATGATGATACAAAATAATTATCATTACAAGATGATACAAAATAATGATAATTCACTGGTAATAATACAATTCAATTCATAGAAGTAAGCAATTTTTCATCAATGTTTTCTTATGACGTCATCACGTAAAATTATCGTCCGTAAACCGATTTTACAGACAACCAATTTTTGAAGTTCTTTGTTTAGCATTTTTTACTGTTTAGGTAATTAAGTTCTATAATTTGGAACAACTTCTAGTCATGATTTAAAGTAATTGTAAATATATGTATGATTTTCTTTCCAATGACGCTAATAATCATTCCTAGATTTTAAGTTAGAGTGCTATCACCCTCGGATACTTCTTCACCTCACCAGGAAATGATACGACTTGAGTTACTAGTAATTATATGAGCCGGTATACTATGTGTCCTTTCTTCTTTGTGAATATCTAATCCTGCGATTCTCCACCTTTTTTTCGGGATAGTTAAACATTACGCTAAAGATCCGGTGTTAGTTATGTGACGTCATGCGACGTCATGAATTTTAATCATGCAGAAATTCTGAAGGAATAGCATAGTCTGATTTAAAATCAAATAAATTTTTGAATCGATAATACGACGAAAAAACAAACTTAGAAATTATGGTAATACGATATTTATTTATTGCTGATTGATATTATTTTCATGAAATAATCAAATTATTCTCGATGTTCGTAATATTTATACGCAGAAGTTACACGATTTACACAAAGTAAACCAATAACAGATTAATCCTTTTATTACTTCTGAAGGGTTTCAGTGTGTTGCAGCTTAGATTTATAGTAATCTACATTGACATAATATTCATTTGAATTCAATGTACATATTTGTGCTGTTTGTCGTTAAGCATTTCTGTTGTATGGCTTCATACTTCATATCCGGTCCAGTTCAGCTCGTCCATGACCTTAATTAGGTGCCTGCCTATGTCGTTTTGAGACCGTCATTAACTTAAAAATACCTCACAATCACTTTAAATGTCTCATTAGCTTTTGAAGAGTTTCCTGATGCATCGATTTAAAGTCCAACGAAATTAAAATGGGAACACTTTGGAGCTATACTTAATTCAACCAAAAAGAAATAAATCAAATAGATCCAGTAACAAAAAGATTATGTCCGTACATGTATAAAAAAGTATAAATATATATATAGACGAATTGACAACCTCCTCTTTTTTATGAAGTCAATTAAAAAACGCATTTATTAATACGCTTGTGCTCAGAATTAGAATCATTTTCGTTTCATTTTTAAATAATTCAACTACCTATAACAAATTGTGAATAACGTAAAACTGTCGCTGGTGACATCTCTTGGGCAAATCGATAAACCAAGATGTACATACAGATTGTATGTTATTGGTTTAGTCAAGAGTTTTCAAAGAGCTCTTTGGTGTTTCAACGCAGTTGTTTAAGCTTTCTTATAAATAAACTTTTGTAAAAGATTCATTTGATAGTTTTAAGATTGTTTAAGCAAAAAGCTTTTCAAAAGTTTAATTTTCTTAACTGGACATTACAATTAAATTACAAAAATTGTAAAATATTTATTGGGGAAAAGGCAAATGAAACAAAAAAACAAAATCCATAATCACATTTATTGGAATGTCATTACATACAATAGCGGTCCGGTGCGCGCGCGCATGTCGGGCACGGCTCTCTTAATATTTTAAACATCGATCACAAATTCGTAGAACAAGTTGGCACATCCAGTTAACAAATCGATAAAGTATACACATGTTTTTTTTGTCGCGTGCCCTAACTTTATACAATTTATACTCTGATATAAATACAAAACGATCGTTGCTATCGTTGGTCTTTTCGAGAAACAAAGTGTTGGGAAAAACGATAGGGAGTATCAAACGTCATTTACAGTGGCTTAAGCGACCGTCCATAGGTTTAATTTTCTGAAACACTTTCGAAATTAAGTTACTTCAGTACGATTGTTTTTATTTAAACAACATGCTCGTTTCAGTGCGGTTATTTTGAATTAATTGTACACTAACTTGTAATGCTTACGATGTGCTCTGACGCGCTCATGGGCCGAACAATAATTGAACGTTTGCGCGTCTCTTTTAATAACTTTAAAGAGTTTATCTTAAAATAGCCAACGTCACGCGTCACACGGACGTCGCGTGTCGTCCGGCGGCAGAGGGCGCGCCGGCAGCGAAGGTCAGTGATGCGTAGGCAGAGCCGTTGTTGTCGCCGACCGAATAAACACACCCAAATCACAATCATTTTAAAAATAAATGAAAGACAAGGTTCATATTTATTTTGTTCATTTAAAGGTCGATGGGATTATGTTGGTTGCGTGACTAAAGTTTTTTTTAGTTTATTTTTAATATGGAAGCGAAAATGTCTAATGTCGATATTATCGGTCGGAATAACCGATGATACGTTCATTATTTAAGCGTGCTGTCTTTAGAAATAATTTTTCGAAGTGTTATTTAGAGATTTGGCTATTATCGATAAGCTCGGGGATATATCCAACTTATACAGATAAAGTAACCTCTCAATGTTGAAATTTTGCATACAAAAGGGAAGTTAAAATTAGTGCACTTGCAATGCCAAATCTAGACGGCCGGCCCGGAGTGCGACGATAAAAAGACGTGAAGAAATCTTAGTGGAATCTTCCGATACCGATACGCTCACGGTATCCGATTCATGGTGTATAACGATAATAATTTATATTAAATTACAAAACACATATATTTGTTCACAGCATCGTTGCGTATATTCAATGTCCTGTCTCAGAGGTGAAGGCACTTGGTAGTGAGTAACAACACGAGCGCCCAGGGCGGGTGCGCACGCGCTCGGCCGGCGGCGCGCGCCGCGCCCGCGCCCGCCGCCACCACCGCTTCACCTGTCGACAAACGCCTCGTCAACGGGGTTCGGGATCAGGAGACGAGTCAGGAGACGAGCGGACCGGCGCGGTTACCGTTAGCGGTGAACACGGACACTTGCGGGGCGGCGCCGACGTGCAGCCAGACGGGGACGGAGCGCGCGTGCGGCGGGCGCGTGGGCAGCGCGGCGGCGCAGCGCAGCCGCAGCAGGCCACGCGCCGCCGCCCGCGCGCCCGCCGCCAGCCGCAGCGTGCGCCACGCCGCGCAGCCCCTCGCTGTCGGCGCCCGAGACGTGCGTGCCGCTGCCCACCAGCGACGGGTCCTGCACGTGCACACGCAACGACCGTTTAAGCTTGTATTATTGTTTCGAGTTCCAACAGGAATATCTTAACAACTCCGTACCTGCCAAGCTTGTTCCTGCAGCTCGCAAGCTATTTCTATACTTTATAACTATTTACTACATATCCGGCTCCTTGTTAGAGAGATTTAGTAGCGATTCGATTCGATAAAGAAACGAGACACATTTTCCATAGTTTCTAGGCGATAAGAGCTCACATCGCACACATTGTCCCTTAAGTGCTTTGTTAACATTGCTGAGTGTGATTTGATGAGCGCAATATTATTCTTATCTATAGTGACAATATTATGAATGTCACTCATTTTTGAAGTGAAATTACTCTAACCGCGATTTGAAAGTAACTCAGATCTTTTCCAAATGGAAGTAACAGTTTTCGGACGGAAGCAAACTAATAATGACCCGCGGCTTAAAATATATAGATGTTTAATTAAGTACCAAAATTAAAAATCTAATAATTAAAATTTATAATTTCTTTACTTAAATCAATATTATATTATAATTTATAAAATATTTTTTACAAATTCTTACTATATATAGATAAAACATTAGCAATTGATGCATCAAACAGCTGCACAGATTTATCAATTATACGTAAGTGCTTCGTCATTAACTGAAATAACTTACCATCATTTAATTTTATATGTAATTCTATGTACATGTATAAGTACAATTGATAATTATAAATATATTTTTATCGGTCGACGGGCTCTCATAAATACGGAAAGGTCAAATTTGCATTATCAAAGACAATAAATTATAAAACAACATATTTATTTTATAATTATGTTGCTAATTTTTTGCTAAGTTTTTGCTAATATTTATCACAAAAACCAAGGAACTTTTGCTTTGACCGCGCGTAAAGGTTAAACGCACACGAATTTTTTGAAATGATTTTATATTTCTTTTGCCACTAACCAGGCTTTCGTATATGGATTGTGACAGTACAGTTAAAATATTAACTTCTTTCAATTTTTCTCTAAGAGATGTTGTTGGTTTTAAATTATAAATGCCACGAATTGCCCATTTCTGCAGCAAAAAAAATATGTTTAGGTATATCGATTGTACGCCCCTATAATAAAATTATATAGGTCATGAGACTATGAAAGGAATTAAAACAAACTGATCATCCGGTGCTTTCGTCTGTTGCCGCCGAATTCTTTTAACTATATATGCTGCAGAAGCTTTTTCGCCAATTTCGTTATATGAAAATTCCAATGAATCTTAGTATCTAAAGTGAGACCAAGAAATAGGGTCGTATCCAAAATATCCAGTACCTCGTCCCTGACTTACGTACGTTTGTGTCGACCAATTTAGTATTAGACAACGAAATTGGAACGAGTTTTGTTTTCGTCTCATTTAGCACAAGATTGTTAATAATAAACCACTCGACTACTTCCGAGACACTCGGACAGTCGGCGGAGTCTCTAAGATGCGTCATGATCATGCGATAATTGTGATACATATCCTTAGGCTAAGTAATAAGCTGTTGATATCTGTGTGAAAGCTCTGCTAGTTTGAAAAAATTATTTTAGATTAACTGAGCAGTTGTAAGACAGAATAGCGACGTAAGTTGTAATGATGTAAGACAACTGTTTGATAAAACGTGAATGTATGATATAAATTGTACATAATGTGAAGAATGTACTTTCGAAACATTTGACTTAGCCGTTCTTTACTCATAACGTAACAAAAAAAGAAATAAACAATTTTTTCATGTTTTAATATTAATATTATAATAACAGATTAACTAAGTATAATTTATAAATAAATATAATAAAGTTATAATAAATAAATGCTTCACTTATCGGTTTTTTTTACTAAATTTCACCTGCGACTTCGTGTGCGTAGATACAGAATATATTATTTTTATACTTACGCGGGCTATAATAACAATAGAACATATTCCTTAAACTTTGATTCTTCCAACGCCCATTCCACTCAAAATCCAACTTGTCCAACCCCCACCCTGCCGAGTCCGACGCTAGTCCCGCTCTCGGTTACAAAACAGCTGCCACTTTAGAGTTCCCAGTCTGTCATTATCAACTCTGGTTCCGGCCGCATTCCCAATTAAGAAGACAATATCGCTCTTTGTTCTTCCAACTCCCATTCGTGTCTTAGTGATGCTTCTGGTTCCGCTCTCGGTTATGGTGTCGGTTCACGCTGTGTTTTTCCAACTATCTCTTTAATATAATTTATCGTTCATGGAAATTAAGCTATTACGAACCTGAATCAGTGTTAGTGGCATAAAAGAAATCAGATAAGGGTATCCTATGTTTTAATAAATGTTTTCAAATATTTTTATGCCATTTTTAATGGTATCGAGTATCTTGACATTGATTATATCTATCTATTAAAACTGCATATTGTTGAAAACAAGGTTAAAAAAATTTGGTTGCCTGTAAAGTCGGTATACGGGCGAAAATGACAACGACTTTGAATGGTAAAATCATTTTAATGTGAATATTCATTCGTATAGTAGGAAGAAGGATGAAATAATAGTAACAATTTAAAACATTTATTTATGTATTTAAAACATTAATTTATACAGAATCTCACTGAATTTCCAAAATTTTATTTTTTTACAATGGTATCGAGTATAACTTGACATTGATGCATATATCTATCATATTAAAACGGTGCATCGTTACGTTGTAAGTGAAAACAAGACGTTGTAAATATAAGAATACCTTAACATCATAGTGCTGTACTTAGATATATCTTCAATAATTACATATAGATCTAGTAATTGTAAACTAGATAATGAGTGCTTTGCTACCATTACAAAGCTTTCGAATTATTCAGCCAACTACCTAATCTGGGCGGCGTTCGAATAACGACGCACGGCAGGCCGCGGCGGCGTGCTGAGCGAATGTGCGCGTGCTCCTGTTGCTTAAGAAAGGGCGGTCCGCAGAGCCGAACGGTCGATCGAATTAAGACCACTTCACCGCAATTAAGCGCATCGGGCAGAGGGGTCGGGGCCGGGGAGCCGGGGCGGGGTTGGGGGCGGCGGTAATCGCGTTACTCGGCCGATGAAACGAAGCTTTATCGCTTCATCTAAATTAGTTTAGCTCCGAAAACGAACCGAAAAAAGCCGCGGTCAAGTTTACGCGGACCGACTCGGGGGCTGCGCTGCACAATTGTTTTCCCCACTCGCTCTTGAACATCTGGGCCGGCGGTCACGAGCGGCCAGCTGCGGCCGTGGTCAACGGGGCGCGCCATGGCGGGCGATTAGGGAGCAGGTCGGAGCGAGTCGGTCGCGTACCATCGTGAGTTGCCATATCTGAACCGCACGAAAAAAGTAGAAAAAAAATGTAAAATTCTGTAGAGCATTACACCGATCTTATGTTTTTTTTTGTTGAACCCAATATACTCAAAAAATAGAATGGTAAATCCACGTTGTGTTCAATTTGGCTGTGCCACGAAAATGTGCCGGCTCGACAGAAGAAATACGAGACTTAGAAAATACGGACGTGAAAGAACAGCTACCGCTGTTGTATTTCGTCTAGTAAATTAGAGTTCGGGTGGCCTATTCCCCCTTCAACAATCCACTTCTCCTTCAACGATCCCCTCTTCATCACTCCATACCTTCTCATCTTCTTCTATCTATCTATTCTACTTCTACCCAATAAGCAGGCAACGCATTGGTTACTCCATTTGAGTTGTGAGTGTCCGTGGGTGGTGATAACCACCTTCTCTCTGGTGTTCGCAAGGACATTTGTCCCTCAAAATTCTCTAAAAATAAATAACCACAAATTCGACATAATACGTGATATACTAAGAAATCAAAAAAAAAATAGCCTGCCACAGACGGAGCTCCTTGCGATGGTTGTGCGTAGGACGGTTTTTACGAGTCTGACGCTGAACGTCACGAGTCACACGCGGGACGGTCCTCGAACTGTCGTATGACCGTCGCTCTCACACAAGAAAAGTTGTATCGAGGCTTTTATCCTTCCCGTGGTGTGAGAAGTATTTATTCACAAACTTTTTCAGGATTAATACTGAAGCATCGCGCTTTCGTATCTCTCAGCGCCGCGGGTACACAATTTATATAAAAAGCTGGCTCATTTTCCTTTTATTTTCTCCTTTTGGACTCCTGAAAGGACGGCTTCAGCAGGTGAAATTTTCCTTAAAATAATAAACTCCTGGGACAGTAACTCACACAACAAGGAGAAATGACATAAAACTTCAACATATGCAGTGAAAACATTAAAGAAACACCGCGTATATTTCGACGGACCCTTTATACTTACGTATATTTTACCCCAAATAACTTGATGTAATCGCCGTGTACGTTATTTTGATTTATTGATTTGACGAATAAAAAAAAGACAAGTACTGTTAATAAAACTGTTTTGTCTCGTACAGTGACTGAGAGTTCCGATGGCCCACTATTCTTTCTCTCTGCATTAACTCGAAATCCTCTATTAGATATCCTATTTTCATCTAAGAGACTGGAAACACACTAATGGGGTTGTGATTATACGTGGGCGGTGGTGAGTGACTATTTGCTCTGTAATGGTCGCCTGCTCGTTTGCCCCTCGAATGTGTCATAAAAATAATGTAAATAAGTACAAAAAATCCGACAAAGTGTGAAATGCATTTGCGTGGACAGGGTTCCATATGATGAATCCATTATCTGACATGTTTTTTTATAATTTGACCCCAATTTGTTTATGGTAATTAAAATGACTGCAAATCGAAGTTTACACGCTTAACATTGAAAGATTTGCTATATTAAGACCATAGCCTTCTTACAAGTTTTCGTATAGCTTATAACTATCCAATTATTTTTTCTGTTTTTTTCAAAATTTTGGACTGTCACATTTCATCTATTTTCTAAAGTAACATAGTAAATATATATATTGGAGATCTTTAATTTGACGTGACATCATCAAGGCACATACCTTCTTTAATTTTTTTGACATGATTCCCAAAAGTGATCCCTGCATTAAAATTCTTTTATTTACTTCCGTGTTTCGAAATTCATATGTGTACAAACTTTTCCAGTAAATCGACCTAGTATATTCGGAGCAAGTTGGCTGTGACAGACGAATAGATTAACATCAGAGTGATCCTATAAGAGCTATTTTTTATCCTGTTGAGGTACGGAACTCGATTAATAAAATATTCAAAGGAAAAATATGTTCTTAGACTTATAATTTTAGAACACCTAAAACTAGTATTACACGGGACTGCAAAAACGTTATTATTTTAATGAATATATTTTTAATATGACTATTAAACCCTATATGTCCTCAATTGCAGCACATAACTTATAATCGATAATAATTACTCCTTTTAAATATCGTATTTCTATCAATACGCTTTTTTTTAATGCATTCTCTATTATTATTTTGAATTTATTATTTTTATATAAATTGAATAACAGCATTGTCCTGGATCGCTTTCACCGAAAACTAAAAATTAAAAAAATAATCGAAAAAACTAGTAATATCACACTTTGCTAATAATATCAAGACTTAAGCTCGACGATAATTTCTATTGGGCTCTAATTTTTACTCAACAAAGCTTAGAAAAAATAAACAGAGTTCAGCCATTTTAAAGAAAAAGTATTTGTTTCGTCGTGAGTAAAAATATAAAAGCTAAGCTCCGGCAGAATGGAATGCAAACTTTGAAAACCGTCCTTAATTCAAAAACGAAAATCTATTTACATAGAGTCCTCTTCAATTAAAATTAATCATTACCCTTAATGAAACAGTCAAGTTTGTTAGTGTAACAATCCTCCGGGTAAATTTTAAGGGTAGAGTAAATTTTTATCGAAAATGTTATTTATCTTTTTAGCTAAAACAACTTCATGAATTTTAATAACCTTGTGTATGTTTTATATTATAATGATATTTGCCACTACGTACCACTACTATTAAGTACCATTACCTTACAAAATACTAAAATAAAATAAAACAAATACTTAAACAATATTACACAATTTAAGTTATTGCGTAACGTAGCGCTTGATTGACATTTCCCTTTGAAGATAGCTTATATTAGTTCTTCTCCACTAATATTAGACCAATTAGTCCTCGTAGATCGTTCGCGCGGATCGACTAACGTGTATTTGTTTATTTCTTATTATAAGTGATAAAGCGAATCTTCAAAATGATGTCTCAATCATAAATTTTGATCATAATTGACGAAGATATGGCGACAGATAAAAAGAAACATTTAACAAATAACGTATAAAGGTGATAGAATTTACTAACATTTATACGATATTATGTGGTTATGTTTATCTTTAAAACGTGTGTTAATTGAAGTTTTGATAGAGAACAGAACATGTTTCTGGGACTGTCAGTCCACAAAGCGCCAATGATGTAGTTTTAGAGCTAGATCCCTTAAATCCAATTATTTCAATTATTGCAAATTATTCCAAATATTACAATTATTTCAACTTCAATATATCATACACCAAAAATTTTTTTTTTACTTTTGTACAAATACTTTTAAAAATAAATGATTAAAGAGGTAAGCTAGGGCGAGATACTCTTTGTGCTTTCCAGCAAACATCGGTTATTAAATATGAAGTTAGTAAAATAAATAAAAGATTTTTACTAAAAAATAGTAATAATTTATTTAATTACTTAACACCATCTGCAAAATTTACAGTTATATCTTCCTTTAGGGATCTTTTCAACATTGCCGTGAAAAGATCACGAAAAATTAACGTTGCCATAATTGCATTCGTTCTATATTCTATTTTGTGAGGTGTTAATTCGTGGAAATCTATAATAGACGCTTGCTTGCAACATGCATTGGTTATCTTATGAAAGCAGATCTCGATAACAGCGCCACTAACGGAGGAACTTTTCATTAATTGGTGATGTGCTTCATCGAATTTATTCCATTGATTTTACAACACTTAACACTTTCCTTGACTTTCAAATGAAACAATAAATAATAATAACAATGAATAAAAAAGACAGTTTCTCTGTTTGACTCGAATTTACGCATGTATAATGTATATGAATGTGACATGTGTAGATACTGAGTTTGGGTTTATAATACTAACTGGGTTATTAGGGATTAGCGATGAAACACGACGATAATGTCATCTATAAGGTCGGGGAAGAAGTTTTTTGGTATCTTTTATATATGCAAATTCAATATATATATATATGCCATTTTTTTCAACTACTTGTTGCTATTTTGTAGGCCGTGAGGTAATCCTATTACCGTAAAATTTTGGGACTTTTGATCAAAAAACTGCGACAAGTAGTTTTGACAGTCTTGTCTTGAGGTTCTGAAAGGCCCAAAACAGGTGAAAATTTGAGGGTGCAAGGTCAAGGCTATATGGTGGATGCATTAACACTTTCCAACTATACTCTCTCGATATTTTCTAGTAATAAACCACACCCTTTCTGTTAATTAATTCCGGTTGTTTTTTTTATACTTCTTGGTCGAGTCTCATCAGCTGTTAGCATTAGAGATCCGAATCGATAATGTTACCCGGCGGTAAAAGCTCACAATGAACACATAGAATCTAATTATTGCCAGTTGATCTGAGTTTCGCTACAGTCTGTATACTGGCTTGCCTTTTGATCATGATCTTTTTCGCACGTTCTTGTCGTAGTTAATCCATTTTCTATCACCAATGATCATTTTTTTCTAAAACGGTTTGGTTTTATTACGTTTCAATAGAGAATCAAGAATGAGTACACAATTCATTAGATTTCTTTCAGTGACCTTGTATCGGAACAAAGGACGAACTTTTTGTTTATCCAGCTTTTTTTCAAATAGGTAAAACTATTCTATGGTCGATCCACAGCTATGTACAAACTAATAGCGATCTAGCTGTACTCTTTCCAAAATGGCATCGACTTTATCCGTGACAAGTCGACTAGGACGACGTTCATCTTTGACATTAAAATTACCGGACTGAAATCGTTTCAACCAATTTTGTGCTACTCTTGCCCACACTTCATTATGTCAAAAATGTCACAATTTTTTTCCGCTGCTTATGTCGTCTTTTTTGCAATAAAACTTCAAAATTTATTGAATTTCTAGATTCACTCGTTTTGGTGGATAAAAAAACAATAGTAAAATCGCGGGACTACGTTTCTTTTTTCTTTAAATGTCATCTATTTATTGGTATCAAAACTAGCCAGATATAACAGCACATAGAAATAGATTTCGCTGCAACTTGCTGCTTATATACGAAAAAAACTATTTTCCCCGACCTAATATTAAAAGGGGACCATATGTGATTAAAAAATTATTTTCTTTGGTTTAATTTTGAAAACGCGAGACTACGACTGTTATTGCGGTGGTGCCGCCGACGGTGACAGAGGGCGTTATTTGACGAATATAGTGAGCACGTTCTTTCAAAGATCCAAAACGCTGCGTCTTTAAGACTCTTTCTCACATCCCTTGTACCATTTCAAGTGATTTTCACCTTTTAGGTATTTCTGCCAGTACGCGCCGGGACATTCTGAGAAATAGGTCAGTTTGCGCGGGAACTCACACTTCCGACGTCTCGTCCCAAGTGTCCAGGTGCTCGCGCTGCGATCGTCTAGTGGCAGTTGTGTTCACAATAGCGAATTGATTTTGTGTATAAAACTGAGCTTATTCCTCACAGGTCCGCATTTTTCGTCTATTTTACTCGTGCGTGCGTAAATAAAATAACTGACATGCGCCGGCAAGGAAGTTTACATGACGTCTCGTGCATCTCCCTCCCGCCCCAGTGTCTGTCAATTGTTTTTTTGTCTATGAGAAACAAACTATAATATTAAACGGGGGAAAATGGCGTAAATACTGCTTAAACCCATGTTTAAGTTCTGCATTAAAAGGCCTTAATTTTCTCGATTAAAAATTCTTCCACAAAAAAAAGTAAAATAAATGAAACTATAAAGGAAAAAAAAGGCAAAGTTTAAAGCTCAATTTAATGCAGAGATAATACTAATTATGACAAAAAAATATAAAGCCTACAAACAATAGTCAATTGTTGTACTTTGATAACTGTCTAGTCAAATAATTAGGCTTAGAGCAATGTACACTAAATGAAGAAGTATATACTTTCTACTTTTAAAATCAGCCCCATGCTACTACTACGTCTAGCTAGATCCGCGCCAAGCCATGCACGCGTTTTCGATCATGCTATGAATATCGTCTAGCTATAGGCATATTTCGTGGCCTGGCACCGACTACATCTACATTCAATTTTAAATCCTTCGGAGCGTTTCTCAACTCATCTTGAAAGCGATGAAATGTTTATTGATGTTCGCTTCTATATTGAATACTCCAGGTTTATTATCGTTACCCTCCGAATTCAACTGTGGTGTATCCGAAATAAAAAGAATACAAAACAATGAAGATGCGGGATCTGATTCCGTTGCCTCACACCATTTTGGCCTCAAGAACCTATAATATGGTTTGCTCAAGTCGAAGGTCAGTTTAAGAACGCCAGGAATAAAGGCAGATATGACAAAATAAAATTTTGTCATTGCACAGTTAGACCAAACGCATTTATGAGAAGTCAAGATATTATCGTAAACCCTCCAATGACTGGCAAATACGAAACATTAAAAACGGAGCTTATCAAACGTCTATCAGATTCGAAAGAGCGGAAACTAAAGCAACTTCTCAATCATGAGGATCTTGGCGACCGCAAACCTTCGCAATTTCCCCGCCACTTACAAGGCCTGGCCGGTTCTAACATCTCCAAGGACTTACTCATCACAATATGGACAAGCCGCTTACCACAAAACATACAAACAGTCATAGCCAGGCAAATAGTACCCACTCTGGAGTTGCTCGCTGACTTGGCCGACCGAGTACACGAGATAACTCCTCCATCCCAACAAGTGGCGTCCACTTCCACCGTATCAGCCCATGCTTCTACACTAGAGAACTTAACTAGTGAAATAGCTGAACTCAGACGTCAAATGAGGCGGCTGACTACTCCCTCCTATCGTCATTGCGTCCAAAGTCACGTGGCCACCCCCAAAGATACTCACGCAGCAAGTCTCATACCAAATCCGACTCTAGCTACCGTAAATAACCTACATACTGGTACCACTCCCGATATGCGTATATGCGTATATGCCAATAAATGTGTCAAACCATGCGACTTCAAGGCGAAAAACACACCGAGCAGTTGCTAATGGCGACAGACGGCTGCCCTAACGCACATAGTCGCCTGTTTGTAACAGGCTGCCTCACCAAAATGCAATTACTCGTAGACACTGGAAGCGAGTTTTGCGCTTTCCCGCGCTCGGCCGTGCAACAGTCACGTACAAATACCACCTATCAGTTGAGTGCTGCAAATGGAACGACAATAAATATTTACGGTAACATCAACCTGGAGTTAGACTTATCACTACATCAAGATTATCCGTGACGATTTGTCGTGACCGATGTCACCAAACCTATAATTGGAGCAGTCTTTCTTTAGTTTTACAATCTCGTGGTGGATATCAGAAACCGCTGCATAATCGACAACACCACGACTTTTTCTACATCGGAGTCAAAAGCAACATCATCCAGCATGATATCTTCAGTGAAAATACTGCTTGGTGATACAAGGTATGACAAACTTTTAGCGAAATATCCCAATATAACTCGACCTTCAGGCACTCTACGTCGTTCCAAGCATAACACCGTTCATTTCATTAAAACCACCCCTAGTTCTCTGTGTCCTGTCCACCACGTCGCTTGGCGCCAGACAAACTACAGATAGCTAAAAAGCTGCTGGTCGTCACCTTTTCACCTCGCACCGAAGAAGGAATCAGGAAGGAGACCCTGTGGCGATTATGGGATGTTAAATGCACGCACCATCCTTGATCGATATCCCATCCGACATATTCAGGATTTTTCTCACAATATTACGGGTTCCAAAGTGTTCTCGACGATTGATTTGGTCAAAGCTTATAACTAAATCCTAGTTAACGGAGAAGATATCCCAAAAACCGCCATTACGACTCCGCGACTCCGTTTGGTTTATATGACTTCCCGTACATGACATTTGGTGGAAGTAATGCAGGTCAAACATTCCAAAGATTTATCGACGAATTTACAAGAGGTCTAAATTTCTGTATCGCTTATCTCGAAGATTTTTTAGTTTACTCGAAAGATGAAGAAAACACGAAAAACACCTGAAACAAATATTCGACAGAATGAGGGAATATGGAATGCTCATTAACACCAGCAAATGCGTTTTCGGAGCAGGTAATGTTACCTTCCTGGGCTATCGCATATCAGCCAAAGGAACAAAGCCACTGGAACAAAAAGTGGAGTCCATCAAAAACTTCCCTATACCGAAAACAGTGAAGAAACTACGTAGATTCTTAGAAATGATAAATTTTTACCGTCGTTTTATGCCTGATACAGCACGTATTCAAGCCCCACTCAATCCACTTTTCACTGGTTCGATTAAGAATTCGCACTCGATAAACATCATAGAAGAGGCTCTAAAAGCATTCAACACCTGCAAAGATAGTTTATGTCATGCATCTCTCCTCGCACACTCGGACTATGACGCGAAATTGAGACTTATCACTAATGGTTCAGACACGTCTTTGGGAGCAGTTCTTCAACGATATAAAGATGGAGCTTGGGAGTTCCTAACATTTTACTCCCATAAATTAGTCCGGTACAGCGAAATTATTCCCCATACGATCGCGAACTCTTAGCGATTTACGAAACGATAAAGCACTTTCGCCATATGCAAGAAGCGCGTGACTTTGTTATTTACACAGATCACAAGCCACTTTGTCACGCTTTCAAAACGCGTAATGACAAATGCTCACCCAGAAAATACCGTCACCTCGACTTGATATCTCACTTTACTACGGATATCAGACATATATCTGGGCGAGATAATGCAGCAGATACGCTGTCAAGAACTGGACAATATCGTAGACTTTGTGAAAGTAGCTAACGCACAAGAATCCAATCCCGAGCTGAAACAGATCCTCAAAGATGGCTCCGCATTACAACTCCAGAAAATATATGTACTTAGTAAAAACAGACCTGTATCGCGACTTCAGTACACCACCCCAAAGACCTTTCAATCCCATAAGCTTACGACGCCAAATATTCAACTGTCTACATTCTCTTAGTAACTCAGGCTCGAACGCGACATCAAAATTAGTTGCTGAACGCTACCTATAGCCTGGAATCAGGAAACATTACAGAAATTGAACGCGAAAATGTTTACAATGCCGATGAACCAAACTAACTCGTCATGTTATAACACCAACAGGTACATTCGAGCTACCTTCAGCGCGCTTCCTATTCGTTCACATAGACTTAATCGCACCAATTCCAATATCCAAAGGATATCATTATTGTCTTACAGCTGTTGACAGATACACGAGATGGTCAGAGGCAATGCCGATCACAGTTATCAACGCTGAGACTGTTGCCACTGCCTTACTAACCTCCTGGATATCAAGATTCGGTTGCCCAACAGATTTTGTGATCGAATGCGGTAAACAATTTGAATCCACATTATTTCAACATCTGGCAAGAGTAGCTGGAGTTCACCACAGACGAAAAACAACATACCATCCAGCCTGTAACGGTCTGGTAAAACGCTTTCACCGTCAACTAAAAACAGCTATTATGTGCCATGCAAACGAACATTGGACAGAATCCCTACCACTAGTCCTGTTAGACGAAAGAAGCGCGTATAAAGAAGATCTAAAAACATCCTGCGCCGTACTGGTATATGGAAAACCCTCAGGCTACCAGGAGAATTAATTAATCCAAGTCCTACTAAAATAACTGACATCACGGAATATATAGCCCGACTTCACTCATTTGTACAAAAACTCCAACTGTCTCCAGCACTACGTCATGGCAAACGCGCTACCTTTGTTTACAAAGACCTAGCTACGACGACTCACGTCTTTCTAAGAGAGGACACCATACGCAACAGTTTTCAACCTGCATATACGAGACCACACGAAGTATTAAAAAGAGGAGACAAAATCTTTACCGTTTTAGTCAACGGAAAACGAACGACGGTATCAATCGAAAGAATAAAACCGGCCTACACTGTCGACGACGAACTCCAAAATATACCCAGACTGCCACCAGAGAGTCTAAATCAGGCCCAGAACAAAACCTAGAACATAGAAATATAAAAAGAACACGTTCAGGATGCACAGTTAGATTTTCTGATTACTATCACCTGTAGAACGGTTTCAGGAGGGTAGTGATGTGGCGTATTCGGACTCAACGGGACATGTATCGCGACGCTGTTAAAAAGAAAAAGGTTGACGGTGAAATGACATGACACCGAGGTTGACGCGAACCGTTTTTGTTTTGCATTTTACACGTAACTTATCGTATGTTTTACCGGAACCGAGTTTCAATATAAGCAATAGTAAATAAATAAAATATAGTGTGAAACAAATGAAAGTGTTTGTTCCTTAACTTGACACAAGGGCCAGAGGAATTCGGAACGCTTGTCTGTAAGTCTTGTTTATACATTAAAACACTTACCTAAACAACGACGTAAAAAACAATCGTCTTACATTCATTACAAACTCCATACCCTCATATAGATTTTCATTTACTTTTTGATGTGGTTAGTTTATTACACAAGGCACTACCCTGTCTAGGTCTGAGATGCACTCGTCGTTGAGCGGTAAAGAGCGTCACCTTCACACCGAAAGGTATCGAATTCAAATACTAACCATGAGTGAAATGGGTAATGAGTTTTTAACTTGAGTGAAAATAATTCATACGTTCTGTATTTCGAAGAACTCGAAAAGGCACCGGTCCCGGTAATGAAGCCGTACGTTGACGGCATTCGTCCATAGCCCGCCCTGCACCGGGCCAGCGAGCAGGGTCAGAGCTATAAAAGCACTCGGTTTGAAATGAAAGCTTGTGAGAGCACCCGCCTCAGCGATGAAACGATAAAAATCTAACACAACATATATACATTCATAAGACAAGGTGTCATTCACCGCAGTGCGCTTTAAAAAATACCAGCATATATTTCTCATTAGCACAACAAGAGATTGTTGTGAAAGTAACGATATCCGGTTAGTATTAAAGTCGGTTCACGGCAGTGATCAGTCGTAATTATTTTGTCAGGTTTTGAAGTTTGCAAATTATTATAAATTAATATTTTATATTAAATTAACTTAGTTTCCGTTTATTTACATTATGCAGGATGGAATCGTTGATAAATCTTTCAGTAAACATTCATAATCTCCTGCTTTTTTTAAAACAGCTTTGCCAAAGCAACTATAACAAAATATATCATTGAAAATATGCTTGTAAATAATATAAAAATACAGAGAAAACTACAAAATGCTCGGCCAGGCAGCAAGCACCCTGCACCCTGCACGTGATGAACGGAATATACGATGTATTATTTTTAAGGAATTTCTAATCACTTACCTACAAATGACACTTGATGTTGTCAGTGATAACGATGTTGTACGTTAGCCGTAATCACAAGACAAAGGAATATGCTCTTTTGAATATGGAAAGTATGTCTGATATCTTTTTTCATATGCGCAAATCTTTATTTTGTGAACGCAAAAGCGCCAACCCGCTTACCTACTACTTACTGTCGTAATTTGCATAAAAAATCTCAATATTTGTTATTTTATATGCGAAGAGTTTTTAGACGTATGACCACTACGGTGATTACCTAGAGAAGTGGCACTATAGGCAAAATATCGAGTAAATGATAAAAATCACTTAATATTACTCATGGATTCGCCGGTAGTTGACTGTCAGGGTAAGTTTCACTATAAAGTTTTTAAGTTACTGCGATGTCATCTCTGCAAACTCCCCAAAAATAAATTGTCTTTGGATATTCGATAGCAGTGTACGGCATTGTTATTATTTAATAACGTTATAATGAAGTATTTACTTCATTATTAATCACACACAATCTCAGTTTCCAAAAGGTCAACATTGTAAACGTAACCTTTCTATCAAAATACTTAAACCTCTAAAGCCGCGCGTCCGGTCGTTAACCGCGCGCACACGTGCAAACTCACGGCGATCGCCGACGCCCGCCGATTCAGGGTGGCGGCGGTTTGAGTGGGCGCATCGTGTTACTAAGCACTAGTGCTTCACTACTTCATTTATGTTTACGTTTTGAGCTATTTTTCTCAAAAACAACTACTTCAACGACTAAGATTTGTTTGGAAAAGTTTTTCTATAAATAAGGAGGTTATGAATATTTGCGAAAAGACGCATAATCGACTCCGTATGAAATATTATTGTAATGAGAATAATAATAATAATAAAAAACCTTTTTATTTCTTGCTTTTACAAAGTTTAAAAGTACGCTATGAAAGTATTTACGTAAGAAAGAAACATAGAAAATATATATGTATTAATGGTTAAGTACTTAAATTATAGTGTTTGTAAGTTACATTTGTTATTTCTGAGTTTAAATTATTTATTCTAAAAATTATATTCTTATTGTAAATAGATTTAGTCAGCAAGAACCCCAGATTGGGTAAAGGCCTCCTCCAAAGATGCCCAGACATCTCTGTCTCGTGCTATGTCTGTCCAATTTGGGCCAGCTATTCGCCTGAGGTCGTCTTCCCATCTAGTTGATGGTCTCCCTCGGCTTCTCTTGCCCGTCGGGCCATTCCACAGTGTGACTCTCGCAGTCCATCTCCGGTCTGTATATCTCACGACATGGCCAGCCCTTTTCCATTTTAGTTTAAGTGCATAGTTTAGAGCATCGGTCGCTTTGGTAGTTTTTCTTATCTTAGTATGTCTTACTTTGTCTATCTTTTTTTATGTTGAGCATACCTCTCTCTAGCCTCCTTTGACAAGTATTGATTTTGTTTTTGGCTATGGAAGTGAACTTCCACGTTGGCACCTATATGTTAAACATGGTAAGAGACTCGAGTTCATAACTTTTGTTTTGATGTCTGTCGGCATATTACTTTTGAAAATTTATTTTAGGTTCCAGTATTTATTCCATGTTAATTGTACTCTTCTTTCTATTCCCATTATGTTGCTGTTTTTGTCAAAACTTATCAGTTTTCCCAAGTAGATCTATTTCTCAACATATTTTAGTGGTTCTCCGTTGATTGTAATGTGTTTTTTCCAGTTGCTGTTGGTCATTATCTTGGTTTTGGTAAGGTTCATCTCCAGTCCGACTTTGGCGCTGGCTTGGTGAAGAGACTCTATCATGCTTTGCATCTGGTCGGCCGTCTCTGACAGTAGTACTAGGTCTTAAATATTCATCTTTTATACGGAGTTCTAGTCTGCACCGATCCAGCTTATTAATTATATTTTTCAAAATTGTTATAAATAGTGTCGGGGAAAGGGGGTCTCCTTGTCTTATCCCTCTTTTTATGGGAAAACACGCGCCGGTGGACTCGAGTTTGATCCTTCCTTTATTATTATTGTAAATATTTTGGATAGTTTTTATGTATACTTCTTCAACTCCTTTTTCTACCAAGCTCTCCCATATGCTGTTGTGTGAGACGGAGTCGAAAGCCTTTTGATAGTCAATAAAAGTTATATATAGAGTTCTCTGCTGTTCTTGATATTTTTCTTTGATTAACTCTATTGTGTGGATGTGATCAGTTGTTGAAAAACCTTTCCTGAAGCCCGCTTGTTCCTATAGGTTGTTTTATTTCTAATATTGTACTTATTCTTTTGTTAATAATTGTAGGGAACAATTTGTAGAGGCTGAGTAGTAGGCTGATTGGTCTATAGTTGCCAATATTCTTGGGGTCTCCTTTTTTTGTATAATAGTGTAATGTTTGCTTCCGACCACTGAGTGGGAGTTTCACAGTTTAGGAGTATCAGGTTGAACAGTTTGGTTAACGGAGTGGCTAAAATGGACGGACCCGCTTTCAGTGCTTCATTTGTGACACTGTTTGAGCCTGGACTTTTATCTAATTTAAGTTTCTTTATTGTTTCTATAACTTCGGTTTCATCGATCTCTATAAAGTCTTTAAATTGGTCTTCTTTATTGTTATTTGATGTTGTTATGTTGTTATTATTGTCGCTGTACAATTTTCGATAAAACTCCGTTGCAGTATTTACAATGTCGCATCGTTTATATATTTCTTTGTCTTGACTTTTTAATCCTTTTATCCAACTGTAATTTGTGCGAAGTTCCTTAAATGGTTTCTTCGTGCTGCCGCACTGTTGTAGGTGTCTCATTATAGTGTCTTGTCTGTATTTTGAATAATCTTTTTTTATGTATTTATTGACTATTTTGTACAAGGCAGAGAGCTCGTTTTTCATGGAGCGAGTTTTACTTTTGGTTGACTGTAGTGCTTTTCTTCTTTGCAGTAGTTTTCCTGTTCTTTCATGTATAATTTTTTGTTTTTGATTTCTCTTGTTTCCTTGTGTGAGTTTAAGGCTTTCCGAAATAGCATTACTAATTTTTTTGGTAACGAGTATGTACAGTTTCCTTTCCTTGGTGGTATGGTGTCTCAGATAGTTTTAATTTAAGGTTGTCCTTATACTTTGCTATGTCCTCTTCACATTTTAGTCTGCATCCTTGTTTATTAGTAAATCGGGCTCTGCTTAGTTTGTGTTTGGAGAGCTTCACTGTTCCTCTGATTGTACGATGGTCAGAAGGATAGTTCAGGTTCAGAACTTCGAGGTTCGTAAATGATCTTGGTTGGTTTGTGAGAATGTAGTCAATCTCGTTTTTATGAAGCCCGTTTGGCGACCTCCACGTCCATTTTTGGTTTGGTTTTTTCTTAAAGCAGGTATTTATTATTGTTAACTTATGTTCGAGCGCAAAGTTTATAAGTTTTTGACCCCTATTATTCCTTGTGCCGTGTCCATATTGTTTCATGACCAGGTCTTCGTTTTCTTTGGGTGCTCCCACTTTAGCATTAAAGTCGCCCATAAGTATAACGTGTGGGTACGCTGTTTGTAGTGCCTTCTCGATTGACTCATATAATTCGTCTATTTCGGTCTCTTTGGCGTCTGTGGCCTCCTATATCTATGTTGAGAATGGCTAAGCGTTCTGATATACCAATGAAGCTCTCTATGTTGTTTTTAATAACCTTGTTTATTATGAAGCCTACTCCATATTGTCCTGCTGTCTGTCCCATGTAGCAGAGTATAAAGTTCTCATGTTCTCTGATTTCACAGCCTAGACGTCTAACTTGTGAGATTCCCATTATATCGTAATTTATATTGCTTAAGCACTTTTCTAGTTCCATTAAACGTTCATATGAAGGTGGTGATTTTGTTTGGTGTTGTTGTTCTTTAGATTTTTAGTTTTCTTTGGAGGGTTTTGGTCGTAATCCTCCACGGTGACCAGCCGGGTTGGAGGATATATTATGTTTTTTTTTGTTTAAATATTTCGTTGACGAATCTGTGTGGAGGAGGGCAGCTGATTGCTGTGCATTGTTTTTGGAGGTTTCTTGATTAATTTCAGTATTTTTATTTGTTAAGAAGTTTAGCATGCTCGGTTTAATTACTCCTTCAGAGATGATGTTTGACCTTCTCGCTGAGGGATGTTGTTGTTGTGATCTGTTAACTTTTTATTTGTTTGTGTTTCTTTCCTTGGGCGTATTCTCCGTCGGTTTTATTGGTGAGGGAGAAAACTTTCTTTTTGATGTTTGTTTAAGTACGACCAGTTTGTCATATTTTAGGAAAGCCGTGTTTCCTTTTTCTCTCTTTGCTTTTAACTGTTCTTGTAATTGGTTTCTCTTTTCTAAAACGTGTTTAGGGCAGTCTTCTTTCATATAATAATTTGTGTCTCGTAATGCTCTTTTTTGCTTAAAGATTTTGATCTTTATGCCCAGGGTCAGGAAAGTTACCACTACTGGGCGTGGTCTGTCGCCTTTCTTCCCTAGTCTTTTAACCTCTTGTAGGTCACTATAGGATAGTTTGACTGAGAAATGCTGTTCTATCCATTCAAGCATATTTTTTTCTAAAGTGTCGTATGAGGATTCCAACTCTTCGATGGCGAAGAATACTATATTTTTTTTGTCTCGCCTGCTTTTCGAGGAAATAGATTCTTTTGTCCTGATTATCTACAGTTTCCTTTAATTTTTCATGTTTCTCTTCCAATGCAAAAAATTTTTCCTCTAATATTTTATTTATATTCTGTGTGACTTGTTTTGTCACGTTTTTTCCACTGTCTTGAATTGTTTTTTTTTTGATCATCTAATTCCAGCTGGATTTTTTTAAGAGCTTTCATTATTTCATCCATGATTGTTACTATGATTGTTCAGTAATATTTTGTTTACCTATATGTGTCGCCCTTTAGTGGCGGGTCTTGGTATTACGTACTGAACGCTAGATCAATGCAACGTCACAGAACGCAGCAGTGATGTAGGACTTTGTAGTACGTGCTTATTCTAACAGATGGCGCCACTAGTCATCAAAGTATTGTTTTGTTGTTTTGTTAGGTGACTTTGCGTTATTTCTTAGTGAGTAAGGAGGTTATTTTTTATCTAAAATGTATTGGAAAGCACTATTGTTCGATTTTAGTCACCTCTGAGCACAGAATAAATGGTTAAAGACCAGCCAAATGTCTTGTAGTTGGTAATAGACACGTAAATTTCACAGTCACTATTGTTTGTTTATCACTTAACTTTCTTCGGATTGTGTCTGTGTTGTTGTTTTTAGTTGGTGTCTTCCATATATCACGAGGGTTATCAAGAATCCTTCCACAATTACACTTTATTTCGATTTAATATACTTTTAAATATTTTAATTTGAGTATTTTTAACAGAGCAGATGTGAACCGTGGCAGACACGCCTACCCTCTGTAAAATATAAAATTGTAATGAGAATACTAAACTAATTTTAATAGATATTTCTACTGATTTATGATTTCCAAAATAGACGTTATGACAATTGAGTGGTTCCGTCT
Organism: Eumeta japonica; assembly: GCA_005406025.1. NCBI lineage: Eukaryota > Metazoa > Arthropoda > Insecta > Lepidoptera > Psychidae > Eumeta > Eumeta japonica. The sequence goes on along the minus strand of BGZK01000816.1, from coordinate 209,991 downwards.
CCCACAGTGATGCCATAGTTAATTTAGTCATTCTCTTTGGTAATTACTATTACATGACGGATAAATAATAATAAATATTATTATTTTCGAATTGTATTTTATTATTTATTTGGTATCATAACAGATAAAATATTCACTCACTGTGAAAAAAAAAGCAACATGGTTGCGAGTCGAACTCGGGCAAAAGTTACAAAAAAGCCATTTTTTTGGTATTTTGGGTCACACGTGCTAAAATTAATCAATGTTTTATATCCGATTTTTTTGTCTCATAATTGAGAAAGTAGGCTGCATCAGAGGGACAGATAAATAGGAACAAGAGTGATCCTATAAGGGCTTTATTTTCGTTGAATGTATGGAACCCTAAAAGAATTATCATACACTGAATTTTGTTGAACACATGTTTATGTTATTTTCATGCTTAGAGGATACTTACGACGGGTTGTACCAAAAGCAAAAACGTAATCTGTCAAATCGTATGGATTACGTTTTTGAACTACATTTTTTCGTTAGTGCAAACCACCGTTAATATTGTATTGTTCTCTTTTACACGTGTAAGCGCTTATACTTACTTCATACAAATTTCTAGAACGTTCTTGAGTCTACGACCCGATTTAGACTCATAAGTAAAATTTAATATTATTCAATTTAAAATAAACCATCCTGATATAATGTATAATGGATACGATATTGAATGGTGATATTGTTATGTTTGTCTCGATACACGCTACATGGCCACGAACAAGAACGAGCTCACAACTTTAAAATATCGCTTAAATAGATATTTTTAGCGTGAGAGCGCGCGCTCAACTCGCTCATACATATTAAAAAGCACGAGCGTTGAAATCGAGCGTCCACTTCACACACAACCGAACGTATTTCGTAGAATAATAAACTTGTAGAAACGACCGATCTTTTCCAAGAACGGAAACCTCTTTCCAGTTTCTTGTCGATCGATAATTTTAGGTAGAAAATCGAAGGTCCACTAGGGGTCGGGGCGAGCGGCTGAAGAGGGGCGGTTCTCATAATAATAAAAGTATCAATCACGGCCTTAATAGTATACAAAAGGTGGCCTAATGGAGGATCCGTGTCGGCTCATATGCGCTAGAAATTAATTTTAGAGTGGGGGGAGGGGCCGCGCCGACAGCCGATCAGACAACCGATACGCCGCGGGCTGATGGGCGAGGGCTAATTACTTAGATTGAGATAAGTCAGGAAAGCCGGCCCGAGGAGCTCGCACCTAATGTGTACGTCGCGTTACAGTCCATATACGAAATCTGTCAACAAATCAACTTATCAGTATAGACGTGGATAAAATACAAGGCTGTTTTTGACTTGGTGGTTTTACATTGCAAAACGGTAGTGGTGCGACTGTTAAGAGTCAGATTGAGGGGCTTAAGATTCGATTCTTTCAGTCTAAAATAAAACAAAAATTGGAAGAGTATACTTTAAAAGTGGGATAATTAAAAAGTTGGTACAACAATTTACGTCGATATTAGATTATCAATTAATTCGATTCAAAATTTGGAAACACTACTATTTATTTGAAAGAACTATTGTTTAATGAAAGAGAATATTTATGCTATTCATTTACAAATTAAGTTACAAACCAAACAAACAAACAAGATAATTTAAAATTTTGTAAAAATAACGCACAACGATGAGCTACCTGTAAGCTATTTTCTTTAATCCCCTTTTTTTTGTTGCAGCGACTTACACCTATATGTATTTTAAAGGTGCTTTCGGGAGAGTTGTACAAGCAGGTTGACGAGCACAGTATATTCCGTGGCAATAAAAGTCGGCTCCTTTCTATCGATATTGTCTCCATGCAGGTCAGAACAATATAGTATATCATTTTACCTGTGCCGTAAATAGCCTTTTCTGTATCTTGTGTGAGCTTCTATAACTGCGCTTTTGTTTTTTTAGATATTATAGGTACCCTAGCTAGAGCAATGCTATGTATAAACCTACTTTATTTCATTCAGGGTGATTAAATAAAGAACAAGGATCTTGGTGTTGGTGGACCAATTATCTAATATTTTGGAAGAAAAATCTATTTTTTTAAAGATCTAGAATTTATGTGGACAAACAAGCAGAAGAGCTATTTATGTGGACCGGACCTTTCGCTTATTATACCACCCACTGTGTCTCACTCACTAAAACTCAAACGCAAGATCACTAGTGCAAATAATGCGTTTCCCATCCTGATACTTAAGATTTAATTTTTGGCCACTTTGGTCTTCATACTTCTATAATAAAATAACACCCTGCAAAATTTCAGTAATTAATTTCATTTTAAGTACTTGGTATGGTAGAGTTTTCAATAAGGAAGGTAGCATAATATAAATTGCGTTTAAGTATGAATTGGTGAAAAAACGTTTATTCGAAAATATTTGCAAAGATCTATTCACAATTACACAATACACATATAAATTACACCATATACGAATGAGTTCAGATAGTAAAGATTTATTAAAGCAAGCCAAAACTTTTTTAAAGATTTACTCTTCGCGCTTTCTTCATTGCGAAATCGTTGATAACCTTTTCATACGACAGGCACCGTCCTATGACGTGTTCAACCGACAAAATCGCTAGGCCAGTCAACCTTTCTTGGCCAATCGTCGAGCGCAAGTAAGTTTTTATTAATTTGAGCTTACTGAATGATCTTTCGCAGGAAGCTAATCACTGGCATTTATAAAAAAATGTTTACAGCGACTACTACATTGGAAAACATCTCTTTTAAATCTAGTTCGACTATAGCTTTAAGAAGACCCAGACTTGAACTACGGTCACATTTGTCAAATAATATAGTCGTTTCAAATGGACTTTTTAAAGTGTCTAATTCAGACCAAAAAGTAGTAGCATTAATATCTGCTGAATTTTGATACTCAAATCAGCGGCATGTGTCTTTAGTTCTTCAGGTGGATAATTAGCAACCTGTTCTATTGTCAAAAAATTAAAAAGGTGGGCAATGTTGTGAAGTTTCTCGAATCGCCATGCGAATTAAGAAATCATTTCATCAATTGCTTCATACATAATTTTAAAACTTTCCTGTTGTGTAATATCGTAGCCGGTGTCTGAGCTTTTTTTAGGTCGTCTTTTTACTCGTTTTTTACGTTTTTCCGGAAAATCGTTTTCAATTTCAACATTCTTCACAAACTTTTTTGCCTTTTCGAAAACGCGGACACCTATCCGCACAGGCCGCGGCGCCCGTACCCGCCCGCCGCTTAGTCTCCGTCCGACCGACCGTGTAGCTGGCCGGCCGCTTGACTCCGATAAACACTAAACACAAATACGCTCGTACGCTGCCAAAAAAATGAGTGCGATGTTTTTTTTTAATTTAACAGACGTTTTTGATGACACTGGCATGTAGGTACGTATATTTTGAAATCGAGCACTAGGAGCGCAGCGGGAATTTATCAGGAGCAAATTGAAAAAATAGTAGTCCTGCCTGGTTTGGCCATTCTTGCGCCCCCCAGAGTCTACGCCCTGTGCCTGGGCACCGATGGCACCGCCCTATTTACGACAATGCATTTGACATTAAAATAATTATACCGTGAATGCATAAGCCGTGTACAATTTGAAAAATCCGCTATCTGCAGCATATAATATTGAAAAATACGATATTTTATTGTAATATAATATTTCTTTATTTTTGATCGTATCTACAGTACAATTTCTGTAATTGTTTTTGTAAGAATTTAATTTGCTTTAACTTTTATAATTATTTTGTTGACATCTTTAATTCTCATCTGTTTCTTCAACCATTTGTTTCAAAGTACGGTTATTCAACTACTTCTTCCATTCGCCAAGTGAACTCGTGTTTTACCGTCTTTTTAACATCGGAGGTAGCATATCGACGCTCGGCTAACATCTTTAGTAATTCAGTTATCGATGTCAGGTGCGCTCCTTCATTATTACATTTTGCTAAAGCGATTACCCGAGTAGGTCGTCGGCGGCGCGGTAATTGCGCGATAGTGTAACGAATACAAAGAGCCCCTGTCAGACCGCCCTCGGCCGACGTCCGATCTCAATTTCCATTTGCGGCTCGACAACGGCCTTATCGGCGTCAGAGCTTTGCACTTCATTAAATTTAACTTCCGACGTAATCCCATACACGCTCATAGACGAACGATTCGATCAAATAATAATCCCGAGTTTTTACGCTTCGAACAAGAATTTCTTCGAGGTTTCACGACTTAGTGGATCTAACTTTGAGGTTTGTGTCCGTCCCGTCTATAACTTTTACCGGGTTTCCTGAGTCTCGAAATACTTGCGATTGCTCCCATTGAGTTACAATTTTTTTTCAAGAATTTAGTTTTGTGCTAAGAAAAAGTTTCTGACGCCATTAGGTCATCGTGAGGAATAGAGCCGAACAGTCTAAACTTAGTAGAGGCCTCTGCCGGTTAGCAGCATCAGAACATCATATTCACGATCTAAACAGATTTTAGTTAAAAATATATTCATGTGATCTTAATATTCACAGTAATTTTTTTTTCCTTCAGTCAGTTTACAGTAATTTCGTGCTTGAGGCTTACTCAGTCAAAGGTGTGGCCGCCTGTACTCTTTTCCACGACTCGACTGTAAGTCGTAGATTGTTACTATTAACGTTATCATGAAATCGAATTGGGTATTTTTTTGTTGTCTGGTTTTATAAAATGCGTTTTTTCTATTATTTATTTGCAGTTTCTGTAACTAAATCGGATACTGTCTCAAGCGAGTCGGCCAATAAATTTGAAAAATAATAAATAGAACGCTAAGATAACACAGCATATTCAGAATGAACGTGAAATTAATTACTTTTATTTAAAGATGTTTCAGAAAAACGGTTTGAGCATTCATACGTATTATTTATCGATAGCGACTCAATCGCATCACATTGTATTTGTAATTTTTGAACAACGTAATTCAGGGCTATAGAAAGCTTTTGAGGTTATCAAATATGAAAATAGATTGTAAAAACGACATTAGTAAAATTATGGGCGGACTTTCAGTGGAAGCGCGGGCGACGCCCCCCGCCCCGCCACCCCGCCGCCCCGCCACCGGCGATCGCGACAAAAGGGGAAAGGAAAGTACAACACAATAAAAAAAATCAGGTCGGAAACCGCGTCCTTTATTGTTTGACGATTCCACGCTCTATTGATACATGAAAAATTCAATAGGGGTGTGTTTTTAGTCGAGGTCGCGTTTCTATTTTCGGAGGATGGTTACGTCGGTGTCGTGACTTGAGCTTCGCTCGCTTTTCTGGGAAATGTAATCATGAGTGCATACTGGCGATGGTGCCTGAAGTAGCGACATGTGACTCCCACTGACGTAACGCTGTAGGCCGCACGCCGGTACGGGACCTAAGTTCCTCTGCTGCGGTAGTAAGGTGGGCGAGTGCAAGTAGATTTCAGTGTACACTAGGCGTAATCTAAAAAAATTATATGACCGAGCTTTAACAGTGTGATGTAAGGTTTTTGTTCATAATTCAGTTAGACTACAATATGCAATATATGAAGTTATGAATATGAAAGCTAGTTTATTTGCATGTGTGTTTTTCAAGAAAACTCAAGCGGCTAGAAGTGCTGTACACATACCCGCACGCAGCACGTACCCTTCTGAAAGTGGCAAAAAATAATTGTAAGACTTTAAAACGTTAGGATTTGATAAAATCTCAATTGTCGAAATAGGGGTTCAAAATAATAATTTCTCCAATATCCCTATATTTTATTATTTACTTTTACATCATTTTTTACTAATAATAAACTCACATCTATTTTTTAGAAGAGCAGGTAGATACTAAAGATTTCCATACAATAGACATAGAAACTATAGATTTCCGTACAATCTTTGCATATATTTCTTACTTCATTGCGTCCATCAATCTTTTCATACAAAATCGCTTCAGGTGCCTAAAATTTTAGTTCTTTTTTAAAATGCCACCAATCTGGTCTGCACATAATTTTCTAGGGCGAACCTTGCCGACCGCTCCATCAGGCACCTTCCCTTTATAAAAATGTTTTGTCAGTCTACTTTCATTCATCCTTTGCAGATGGCCAAATCATCGTAACATACCCTTTTCTAGACGCTTGCCTGCAACATGAATTAGCATGCAGCATGCAACCCAACGTCGACCCTCGTTTTTCCACTACGAATCCTTATTCAAAAATTTCAGATTTTTTCCTTTTACTGCCCAATGAGGACTTTCTTCTTGTTGAATTTCATGATTCTAGATTAACGGAAATTACCCTATAGGTTTTGATTTACTATCGAGTTTCAAAATACACGATACCCTAATTTGTACGATTCGTTGGTAAATTATGAATTCTCACTTAGCTACTTACGCGACTGCGCCTGTAGATTGTTGCTTGACATTAATAAGGTGAAATAAAGGCCATAAATATAATTACGCAAAAGGCAAAGAAATCGTACTTCGGGAGATCTCCCCATTAATTTGATTTCAAAATTTTAATATACTTTTTCAAGATTCAGACGCGCCGCCGGAGGGCGAGTGCTCAACTTTTTGCTCAGATTTATGTCCCGGAGCCGAAAGGTAAAAACGTTTTACGGCGACACTACGGCCGTCGGGGAACTTTTAAATCGCCACTCGAAATGCTTTCGCCTCTACTCGTAAAAAGCAACAGAACGGAAGATTATAACTCAATGATGTGACTTATTGTCGAGTTTCAACTTTGCGAGTTTACTTTACGAGTTCACCAAATACGTGATATAGATTTTTATTTCGTAGTAGAGGTCGGGCGCGATTTCATCCGCGTGGAATTACGATGAAATTTCGTTTTCAATCGAGATTTCAATACCGATCGCGTTTTTCATACTTTACCGATGTCGACGCGTTTCAGTGTAATTTTGTGTTTAATGACTTAACCTTCTTTAAACGAAACCTACAAACAATGCGATTCGAGTGCTACTGCACACGCGCCAGGTGTCGCGGGAGTGCGCCGCGGTAATAATGAACACTGCTACCATTTTTATTGACAACTTTTTTGATAGTTGCATAATAGTTGTAAGAAAGTTAATGTATAGACACCTACAATGTATATTGATTAATGTTTTATTCCTTTCTTTCTTTCTTAAAACGGATATTCGCATATGTATATGACGACGTCCAACAACTAAGTGAAAAAGTACTAAATTGGGGCGACCTGGGGCGACTCGCAGACCGTCGATTGCATATCATATTCGAATAAAATAAATAAATTGTAAGTACACATTATTTTATCATATAGCTTTATGTATGTAATTACAATAATATAAAATATTGTAATAATAAATGTTGTAATAAATAAATGGCATGGCATTTAAAATCAAAGGTGTCTATAGGTGTCATGATGTAAATGTTGAATATTTTAATGTGCAAATGAAAGAATATTTAAGATTAAACAAAAATGTCAAGCACCACTGTTTTTTAGGTGACTTTAACATTAATTTACTCAAAACAGACTTTATAACTGAACAATTCCCGGAGACCATGTTAAATACTAACTATATTAATTGCTTTAGTGACATCACTACACCTAATAGTTTCGAGGGCTCTTGTATTGATAACATGTTTATTAAATCTAGAATAGCTAAGTCAAATTCTTTTACATACACTAACACTTTTGCAGATCACTATCCAATTTTTCTAACAGTTAACTGACATAAAAATAGCATCTCTCGAGTTCTTAAAGCTACCATTAATTATAAAAAATTAAAAACCATCTGTAGTGAAACTGATATTTTATACATATTTGAAATACAAGACCCGAATATAGCAATAGATGCGTTAATTAATGACATCAAAACGCTAACTAAAGAGGCAACAATGAAAGTTAAAACGAATAATTTTAAAAATAAAAATAAACCAAGAAAAAAAAACTGGATTACTATGAATATTGTTAAATCCTGTAAAACTAAGGAATTGTTATATAACTTATGGAGAATAGATAAAAATAATACTGAACTCAAAGACAATGTAAATCATATTGTAATATATTAAATTGTGAAATTACTAGGGCCAAAAGAAACTATGAAGCGGAACAGGTTAACAAAAACAGCAGTGACAATAGAAAACTATGGCAATACATAAATATTAAATTAGGCAGAACTAGCAAAGTAGATAACGAAATAAAAAACTAGTCTGTAAAGATGGAGTAACGGATGGAACGGATGCCAAAGATGTGGCTGATGTTTTTGTTGACTTTTTCAGCAACATAGCACTAAGTCTAGCTAAAAAACTCAATTCTGATAAAATCAGTGAAGACAGGGCATCTAATATAGTGGAAAATAATTGTAAATCCATATTTTTTACGATCTACTGATTCTGATGAAATTTTTAAGATCATTAAAAACTTAAAAGACAAGGCAGGTAGCCCGGATAGTATTAACAGTAAAGTTTTAAAAACATTGGCCCAATATATTAGCAAGCCACTTGAGCATATATTTAATATTTGTTTGAATGAAGGAAACTGACCTAGTGCCTTAAAATCCGCAGTTATTGTACCCATATTCAAAAATGGTGGTCACTATAAGTCAAGTAACTATCGTCCTATCTCACTGATTTCAAACACAGCTAAAATACTAGAGAAGTTAGTACATGTTCATTTAACGGATTTTACAATTGAATTCAACATAATATCCGACAGACAATTTGGTTTCTTAAAAAATAAAAGCACAAGCGATGCCCATACTGATCTTGTTCAGTATATATAATATGTATGATAACTTAAACTCTGATAAACGAACAATTGTTACTTTCCTAGACCTAGCTAAGGCTTTCGACACTGTTAATCATGTCATATTACTGAACAAGTTAGAGAGATATGGTATAAGAGGTGTTGCTAATAATTTAATTAAAGATTATCTGAATAATAGAGTTCAAACTGTAAGATATAAAGGAGTAAACAGTAAACCTGAAAATATTAGAATTGGAGTTCCTCAAGGAACCGTACTTGGACCCCCTATTATTTTTATTATACATTAATAATATTTTTAGCTTTGTAGACAAAAATCACTTATCATCATATGCTGATGATACTTCAATCAGGTGTACAGTAGATAATTGGGAAGATGTGCAAAGTGATATGAATAAAGTTCTTAAAATTGTCTATAATGGGTTGAAAAATAATCAATTAACATTGAACATAGAGAAAACTGTCTATCTAACTTTTTCATGTTATAGTAATTTTATACCAAAGACTGAAATTAGTATTAATAATGTAATAATAAAAAGAGTTGATTACAGTAAATATCTAGGTATTTATATTGATGGCTGTTTAAAATGCGATGTACATGTGAATGAGATAGTTAAAAAAGTCTTTTTATGGTACGTAGAATACTAAAAATGATATATCATTCATTATTCGAAAGCATCATTAACAACGGTGTAACAGCGTGGGGTGGTGCGTATAAAAAGTCTATCAAGGCATTATTTACGATCCAAAAAAGAATTAAAAAAAAGATTAAAATAGAAAACAATCATATACGTAACATCAAGCAATAATTTTTCTATTGTAGTCTGATCAAATACTTTAAAACTTGCGCACATAAATATCATAAATACGATGGTAGATCCAGACACAAATATATACAGGGAACTAAAATTACCAAGACCAAGTACAAAATTAGTCGTTTATATAGAGCTAACAAATACTTTAATATGTTACCAAATGAATTTAAGAATACACCTATGTTAACTAAATCAATTAAATATAATATTAAACAATGGTTAATGCTCAGTCAAGAGCAATTATTATCTCTATAAAAGGTCTTATCTCATTTCTTGTCTTTGCTTTATAAAGTCAAGTATAACATCACTCATGGAACTTTATACTTTTGAGCACTTACTTATTATTATTATTTTTCACTTTAAAATAGCTGAGATTAGTAATTAAGTTATACATGTATTAAGTTGTTTTTGTTAAATAGGCATATAGGACTATATTATATCATATTTGCCTATTCATTTCTCTCGAACCTATGCACAGGGAATATCATGTTTCCTCTATAGGATTTAAATATACTTTTCAATGTGAATTTAACTATTTTCTGCGAATTAAATAAATAAATAAAAGTCCGGACAGCGCCAAGGTAAAGTAGATGGGATTTTTACGGCACGTGCAAACCCTGTAAGAATCTAGGGCACGTATTCGTCTAGCGCACGCTTCTCGCCGCAGTAAAAGAAAAGTGAGTCTCTGCTTCGCCGCCTTTCAAAAGTACGAATGAAGCGTTTTTATTTCCAACCCCAACCAGTTCATTCAGAACGACTGTGCCCAGTACGATAATTTAGCTGAATTTTTAAAATTTTGATAACTATGAAATGATCCAGTAATACAGAATTCGTATACTTTTTAACTTTCTGCTATGAAAATTAAAAAAAAAACACATGTTATTGGAAAGTTACTATTCTCGCTCTGATTTTCGAAAATCGAGTTCTTGACCAGATTTTGACATTTAAGAGTCCTAAGAATCTATTTAGACAATTTTACGCGTGATGTCTGTATGTCTCGCTGTGTGTATGAGTGTGTGTGTGTATATCTAAACATCTCATAACTTTTGAACGAATCATCTGATTGAAACGAAGTTTGCGACATTCGAAAGGGTTTAATCAACTTAGACTTTTTTGTAGCTTGAAAAGTTATTTTTAAAACTTTTAGAATACTCCACCGATCGATACCAAAGTTTGATCAGCTCTTTTCTCCAAATAGATGCATTGACTGCCATAAATTGCCCAAAAATCAGTTGATTTTTAAAGAGATACCGTTCGAGTAAATTTTTCAACAGGTGTTTTTTACACTATTTTGTAAATTGCTCTACTGATACATTCCAAAATCTATCCAGATGTTCTTTTCAAAAAACAAGGTCGATCATTGCTAAATTCATCAAAATCGGTACATTTGTTTAAGAGATAATGTCGGACAATATTTTTGAAAAAGTGTCTTTTTAAACTACTTTATCCAAAAATTATAAAATATAAACAATTTTCTCTTTAGAAAACAGCATTGATCGTCGCTATATATCTATAACACAGGGAAGATGCAAAGTCGTTTTCTATTTCAACGTCTAAAAATGGGTCACAGTGTACTTAGTGTCTGTCTCACATTTTAAGATAGCACTTTGCAGTGCCAAAAAAAGAAGGGAAGAAACATATATATCATCTGAAGTTTCAACAAAAGTGTTCTAATATAAGGTTCATTTGTAAATGCAAAGAGAACAAGTAGAAATCATTTTGTTACTAGAAGAAAGTTAGTCTTATTGTTTTGTAATTTACACGTACTATTCTAAAACAAAACATCAGTGAAGTGGTTTAAATTTATTTTATATGATTTTTATTGTTTTTTGGTCAAATGCATGAGAAGGATCAAAGGATATTTTTCTGCTTAAAGAAGCCTAATGAAGTAATCATAGGAAATTAAACTTGATATGAACTTTAACTTTTATAATATAGGTGAAATTATGCATAAAAACACTTGGTAATTTCTAAGGTATATAGAGTATAGTAATATAAAACTTTCTTATTATTCATATAAGAAAATAGAGTGACAATTCATTAAACATTAATTTATTTTTGCTGAATATAATACCCGTACTAAATTTGTTAAAAAACATATTCAAATATAATAAAAATGTTTTTTTTTTGATACGTTTTTTCTTTTGTATAATTTCTATGTAGAAATAATTTTAGGATTTGTATAAATATAATGAATAAAAAGAGGCGACAATATTAGTTTAAAAAAGTCTGCATTATTAAGCCACTGAATTAGGTGACAACGCAAAATAATAGGAGACCATTGTTGTTTAGATCTATTTCTTTTAAGTTAGTTTGTATCTCGGCTTTTGATGTTACTTTAAATGAAAAAATATAAAATACTCATCGAATAGTCAATATAATAGACGATCGAGAATATATAGATAAATTAAATTTTACTCATGGAATATTTTCCATAAGCAAAATTTAGTTTAAGGTACAAAGAAATACCATCATTTTTCATAGCTTTTGACGTGTTATCTTTGTTTTTGTTGAAACATACTATTAACATTTCGCTTTGTATTCATTTGCGTATTTACATTATTATAGATTCTAAAAATTCTTTCACTTGTAAAAAGCTACGTTAAGCCCAAATAATATGGCATAAATTTTATTTTGATACTAGCGTTTTCTCCGGTTTCGTCCGAATTGGAACTATGATCGGTAACGGAATCGCAATTGCAAAAGAGACATGGCGCAGAAGCAAAAACCGAGGCTGGGAGGGGTCGAAACCGTGAACGAGAACGACATTGAAATCGACCGTCAAAATCAGAACTAATAGCGAGACCGGGATCGAAATTAGGAGTGTTTAAAATTGCTTAAACAGGATTTAACACACATTAACATTTATATATGTATTATTATCTATCGTATTGTATGTATGTTTCCTTGCCTGCTTCTTTTTCATGTTGGCGGGGCGATAGGTGTCGTTTTTCTGCAACTACCGACAAGAGAATTAGGTAACTTTTAACGTATGCGACGTGTAAAACGCTTGTGCGGTAAGAATAATATGAAAAACAAAATTGTGTGATGCCGCGTGTGTGGTTGCAGGACGCGACAAGGGGTAAGCCTTTTACTTCCTAATTATTCCCTATTCCTATAGTATTTATTTAGACAATATATGTACGCAGAGTTCGGAGGCAAGTCGGTATAATTTTTTATGTTTTGAGGAAATTGCGATACACCAATTTGAGATTTTGGGTTGGGCTAGAACTTGAAGTTAACAAGAAGCAGTACCGAGAGAAAATTGAACACGGAACCGCGATTGAGAGTACAATCACGAATTACCGAGATCGAGGCCGGGATTGAAAATTACAACGAGACCGCGACAGGTATCAAAGTGAAATAAATGGACATCGGTAGCAGGAGTGGGTTCGGGATTGAAATTGATAAAATTGATAACGGGATGGCGGTCGGGAACTTGATTGTGAGTGTGCATGGTCGGTATACACGATGTACGAATTCGTTTTATGTCCTCGCGGGCACAGCCGCGGACAAAACCTAGTATAATTATGTCGTGCAGACATATCACTCGAGATTGATTACAATTTCATCCGCATTCTTCGCTCTAGTGTAATACTAGAATTTAAAATTATTTAATTTTTTTACTCCTTTCTAAGCGGAATGGTTTCTTTGCTTACTGTGTCTTAGGAATCTAATGCCAACGGCGCAAGGATTAATTGATTGTTGACATATAGGTCTCTGACAGAAATAATCCATTTCCACTTCACATTTATATTTATACCATTCCACATATGCTATCAGCCGGTGCCTGCATTGAGATAAATGGTTATTTTAATGCAGGCTCTGAACGCGCCATAAAGGGACTGCAGTGCCCTCACCGAGCCCCCCTTCGTTGTATAAAAATAAATTTAAATGATTTTTCAGCACTGTACATTTTTAAAATCAACGAAAGAACGAGATTTTTCAGGTTAGCAGCCTTGTTGATGTCGCTCATAACTTCTCTTCACGACCCCGACCATACTTTTTGTTATATACAAATTAACTGCAATTAAACGTGTTAACTACAGTTAATTTAAAAAATTGCGGAGTGTGAAAAATTAAATAATATAAAGTTTTAATCTTATTTTATATATTTTAATATTTCCCACTCGCATATTATTGATATAAAATTTTTAAAAAGTTATAAATATCATAATTTGAATAATGATTATTGTTGGTAGTTTCCCTTGCGCACTGACTATAATCTATCAGAGCTTAATGTCTACGATCGCAATAACTTAACAGTACCGTGACGGGTTCATCGTCGAGGAACCAGGAGATGTCGGCGGGCGGCAGGGAGTAGTCGGCCGTGCAGTTGACCAACACGTCTTCGCCCGGGAGCAGCACCAGCGGTAGATTGGTGATCAACGGGTCGTACTCCGGCAGCACTGCCGACATCAACCTTGTATCAATCGTTGCTTGATTTACTTGTATCTCACACACAGACAAAACAATGTATCGTATGCCAACGATGCTTGTTTAAATAAATGAATTATAATAGTAGTTAAGTAGAACTAATTGTAATTGTAAATTTGTCTTTGTGCTTACTTTTCTGTTCGGTGTCGGTGCTGTAGGAGCAGTGTGTTTGGATTTGTTAGATTAGCTTAGGTAAAATATGCATATTTAGCGTGTCAAAACTCTTTCTTTGAATATCGATAATGTGAAATCTTCTTAAATTACAAACTCTAGCTCGAATTGAATACAAGTAAAATTCCTAAGTCGAGACCGAGTCGAGAAAATTCCGTAAGTTCTTAAAAAAATCTGATTCAACTAATAGACGTGAAATTTTTGCGTAAAGTGAATAGGCACATTTGATTTCCGTTCACGCGGGCAGAGCGGTAGTCGTACACTAATAAGCATTAGTGAACGATTTAATTATTGGTTATTACGAATAGATTAAATGATTTCGCATTGTGTAAATTTCGTAGGATTCTGAGTAATATACAATAGAAAGGAAATCTTGAATTCGTAAACAAATTAATACGTAAAGTACCGATTGTATTGAATCTCGTAATTTACTTTTCCAGCTATAATTTGGAAAATTAGATATCAAAAAATGCATATTTCAGTATATATTTATTTAATTTTTTTGGTTTTTCAAAATAAAGTTGTTTCTTAATCGAATTTATACCAATAAATATTTTTGAGTTATTCGATTTCAGTGTAAAGGATCCCGGCTTACATACCGAGTGCCCGTTATGAAAATAGAGTTGCTTATATAAAAGAATCGGGTACCGGCGAGTGTCATCTCAGCCGAGCGCTTGTCGACGGCGAAGCGCGGGCCCTCGCTGGACACCTCGCAGGTGTAGTGCGCCGCGCCGCGGTCCACGTGCACCCACACGGCGCAGGCGCGCGCGCCGCACGAGCTGTTCACCACCGCCACGCCGCTCACGTTGAACGACCGCCCCTCCGCCTGGGCGACATCACACGTCATTGTTATACCCGGTCTTATTATACAGTTTTGTGTCTTTTTCATCACCCCGTATAGGAGTATGACAATATTTCAAATTGAGGGTCTCAGACTATAAACCCTTGTTCCCGGCGGGTATACATTTGGGTACTGTTGAAGATGAGTACGATAAATTGTACTGTCCACGTCCGGGACCGATACTTTAATAAGTGGTAATTTCACTCAAGTTAAATCTGATTAGTCAGTCGTCTGTGGCCAGGGATAGAACCTGCTTTCTGTTAAATAGAAGCAATTCCCTAACAACGACTCGATAGTTACTGTGGCCATTATTGGTTGTAAAAATAGACAAATTAAGGCATTAGCAATTTTTTTAGACATTAAACAGTTTAGTTACCTAAAATATAATTCACATAAACTTCATATTCATTTTCATAAAAAAGAATCAATGGGAAGATTAAATATTAACAAAGATGATTTATTAAATTTGTTCGTTCCGCTAATGGTGTGTACCTCTATTATTTAATTTCCTGTTATAAATTGTACATTTTAAGAATGGCATAAACGATATTGAAGAAAATACTCTAATGGTTTCAATAATAAAGGGGATTTATGAAGATTTTCATATTTTTCCTTTCACTTTTCAATGAGTCTTAATTCTCTTACCCGCCCCCGCCCCGCCCCGCCCGCGGCGCCTGGGGTCATGGCCTACTTCTTCACGTCTTCATGAACATTCTCAACTCACGTTCCAAATAGAACGGGATTTTAGCGAAAATTTAATGAAAAAAATCAATAATGCAAATGAAACTCATTTTAATAATTCGTCAATTATAAGTTATCAGCACTTATTAGATATTCGTATGATAAACACGGTGTAACGTGAAACTACGTTAATAGATTCACAAAACTAAGTAAATCTAATCTAACGAATTAAAGTACGTCTTTGTTTTAAATACACAAAGGCATATTGAAGTAAGGTTTTGTATTCGGCATTGACGTGATTTATTACGCACGATATAGTAAAAGTTACCGGTCAAAGAGTACGGCTCATAGAAAAAGGAAAGCCATTCGTTATGTATATGAACGGATTTAACATTACGAAAACAGCATCTATATGAAAAGCACGCCTTTTAATATCTTCAAGGTTACGTATCATAATGACTTGACTTGATACGGTTATAATAACTTTTAAAAGTAATTCGCCCCACAATACGTTACGATTACACGTAAATTTTTCTGTCATAAGTCAGTGTAATATTAAAAATTGTTAAGTATGCACTTTTTTAGTATGAAGAGCACCTGCAAATATCTACTGAATGGTCCTAACTCTTTCGAGAAATACAAAAGATAGTTAAGTCTTTTAATTGTCTATCGCATTTTTAGCGAAAAGCACAGCTTTGTCAAGGCTCGCAATGCGGCACATCAGGTGGGAATAAAGATTACTTGTGCAAAATTGAGTTAGTAACTCACTTGACAGCCGCCATCCATGTGGAGCGGTCTACACATAATTGAAATATTCTTTTAGAAATAAAAACACAAAATAATTTCTGGGTTTTTTATTATATTATACATGTAATTTTCTTATAGGGAATTCGTCGATTTTCTACATTTTAACATATGTGAGTTTTTAATTTTACTTAACCTATCGAAAGGAATTTTTCTTTGTAATTCTAACCCTTCCAATGTCTTGACTCGCGAAAGTACAATATAAGCCAATAGATGTTCATTTATCCACATTATCAACAACGACTTTATCTCATGTTAAGTCTTATGATTTATGCATCGTAATTGCGAAAGCTAAATGTGGTGGAAATTGTTTTCTGGAATAATTAGTGTTACCACTTTTTCAAAATTTTGTTATCGGAGGAGTTAAGAATACATCCGTTATTTTCATAAATAAAGTGCGCATAATTTTTAAATCCAACCATTATTGCTCGTGGCATTGTCGCTCAGGAGGGCTTATAGTTTTCTTCACAAATAATGTTTTCTACATAACCTAATGCTTTGACTTCGGTTTGATTTGATCTAGGCCAAAGTAGAACAGAAGGTCTATCATTTTCTTCCTGAATTTTCAATACACTATTTACTGCTTCTCGATTACATTAAAAGGTAATAGTCGGAGCTCCAGATACACAAACATTATCATACAATATATTTTGATCATCATTATTTAAATTAAATCAAATGTATTGTCTTTCTTGACTTAATACAATTTGTTGAAAAACACTTTCATTGTTAGGTAAACATTATAAGTTATTTTCATCTATTGTAATATCACGACACCAAGGATTATTATTTCTAAGATTTATTAAAGTAGCATGAACATTATCACGATTTACAACAAAATCTTTATACACTTCATCATCATTTCCTCTAACAAAAATATATTTTGAAATATTATCCATAGAATGGGGCAAGAATGTAGTAAATTCTGTAATATTTTGATGAAAATTGATGACTCGGCCACTATATCTAAATTGACCACCTCTCAGACTATACAGTAATAACAAGATGAACTTGAGCAATTAATTGTTCTTCAAGAAATGTTATTTTTTTAAAATACCATGTTGTGATCCAGGATCTATATTATTGTCTGTTGAAAATATATTAATTTCGTTTTATACCTCAAATTTATGACATGAGTACAAAGTCCATCTACTTGTAGGTATATTTAATTCAAACTATATGGCATAAATTGTAAAGTATTAGTTCTAAATTTTTCTGAGCTGTTTAAAAATTAACAGCATATTCAAAAAAAATGTGCATTATCGCGATAAGAATTCGATTCTGCATCTCGATCTTCTTCTCCTTCACTGACTTTCTCTTGCACGGTTAAGTTCGCGTTCATTGCGGCCCGTTAACGTACGTCTTCGTGGCATATCGCTGTAAGCAATATTATAATACGTATAAAATATTTATTTATCTTATGCTAATTTTTAGCAATATAGAACATATAATAAAACCCAATAAATAGACACTGGGGCAGTTACCTTATTATTAGACGTTTTTCATCAATCATGCTTTATTGAATGGAAAGATATTATTTTGTTCTTATAGATACCTATCTTATAGATATAAACCTAATGTTTATTTATAATCACTGTTACGCGTGATAAATAAATGCTCCAAAAAAAATAGTATGTATTTCAAGTCCAAAACTATTATTACATTTCACAAATTTCATCGACTTCGTCTAAGAAATAATTGTTTATAACGGTAATCGTTGTTTCGTGACAGATGTCAAAAAATCTTTGACAGAGATTATTAATCAACAACATTTTATATTCAATTCGATAGTAATTTTTAATTTTTTAATAGATGGCGTTAGTAGTATAATTTTATTGGACTTGTGCATTTTTTTAAATTTTTGTTTATAAATCTATTTATGATAAATAACACATCTAGAAATGATTATAAAATACTATGTTATATGCCAAATCTAGAGGTGAAAAATGTACCGGTCGTAGGATAGTGTTAGGGCGAGCGAAGCGAGCCGTAATTATTACAGCAACATTGATTATACGTAACCATACATAAATATAAGTATGGTTTAACGTGACCGTAAGGTCGAGTTTTCCGGTTGGGCGTGACCATTCCTAAGCCAGGAGATTCCTCTCTTCTGTAACCGTCTATTATAAACTGTTTTTTTTACTACTATTTTATTACTATTTTAATTATAGTCAAAATATTTGTTCTATAATTAAAATAGTAATGACATATTATAACGCAGTAATACTACTAGTCGTTAATCGAAAAATTGTCCGTTGACTGTAAATTGTAAGTGTTTCAATTTTACATGACGTTCACGGCATTATAAATTGAATAATTTTTAAGCGATTTCAGAAAAGGAGGTTCTATTTTCATATGCATGCATTTTTTTTTGTAAAACATTTTAAGTAATTTATGAACTAATTTGATCTTATATCTTTGGATTATTAAAATCTCATTTTACAAATCATAAACAAGTACAAGAATTAAATGGACATAGTCGAGCGCTTTAGGCATTGCTTTCGAATAAGAATTTACGGGGTTCGGTCCATGAGGACAATTGCTCAAGATTTTCTTTAATTTTAATCCAACTGGGCCATTTATTTTATGCCATGGAGAGCGCCTTAAACGTCAGCCTCATAAGTTGCCCTTCCACTTGTTTTGACAGCAGCGAGCTAATATAAACCTATCATATTAAGTCTTCACCGAGTACTCATGTTAAAGTAATATTTGCAATACAAATCGCAATTCAGCTTATTCGAAGCATGTTCAAATAAGCGACCACACAGTGCTATATTTAGTATCGATTCAGGAGTCACCTAGCGGTAGCAGTTTAAACTCGAATTTGGTTCATTCTTCTTGAAACATCAAGCTGCATACCGAGTAGACGTGTTTTTTATGATTTACATATAACTTGGGTCGTACGTACACAATTAGAGATGGTTTCTAAATTCCATTTTCCATGGCCTTCACGGCTTTTACGGCTCTGAAATTTTGTACAACTGTCTACTTAGGTTCCAAAGATCCTTAAACAGAACAGTAGTTGGATGTACTTATCCTTATTATGTAGCTGGGATTACCACCTCTTGAGAAAATTCTTCGTTTGCTTTCATATTAAATTAAAGATTCCAATGTGCTGTCAGTTTTGTAAACAAAATAAAATGTTAATAGCAACTTAGAACTACAATCACGGTCCTCTCCTCATGAAAAACAACTTCGACTCTAAAGCTTACAATAAATCAATAGCTACTAAATATCGATTATTAAAGAAACAAAAATTTTGAAATTAAAAGTCGTATATTAAATAACCATTACCAAAAATGTAATAATATATGGAATATGAAAAAGTTATTTCGATTATTTATACATATTTATCTTAACAAAACATCATTGCATCTAATGCATTGATGTTTTGAGCAAAAAGGGTAGGGTAGGGGGCATACACCAAATTTTACGTTAAAACCATACTTATCAAACCTGAGGTCAGGCGTCGTCGTGCAGGCAGATGGTCACAAAAGCCAATTCAGAGCTATTAATTTTGCTCGAAAAATAATAAAAAATGCCATCTTCGCATTATAACTTTTGAATAAAAAAAATGGTTTAACAGAACTACATGAAGGCTAATGGTTTCTTAAGCTAATGTAATATTTATTGTATATGTACAGAAATGGAATATTTATATTGAATTTCGAATCGCAAATTTGTAATTTTCCTATCCAACGTTATGGAGCTTTCCAAAAACAAACGAGAACATAGCAATTAAGCACAATTTCTCTATTAACCTAGAAATATTTTTTCATGATATAAATACTGAGTAAAATATATTTTAATCATTTTACTTTAGACAGCCCATGACTTAAAGAACTACTGCACACATCATTGACAGAGAGACGGCGTAGAATAACCCAGAAGAATTGACATTTAAATATTAAAGGAGTGGGTGTAAGGCATATTAAAAAAGGAATGCGAAGACAATAAGACGGTTGTATTGTTTTGAGTTATCTCCGTTTTTTAGATTACCCGACCATTTTTTTATTTATAGATTCAGAAATCACTACAGAGTTAGTATTTAGACCTCAAAGTCTGGTTTTTAATATAGCCTGTAACTCAATGAGATTGCGAATAATTTTCTCGTTCAGAAGAAGGCACGAAAAGCTCAAAAATAAAACCGGCCAAAAAGATACACCACAAAAGGAGGGGTGAGAAAACGCCATCCGGCCAGCGCCGGCCGCCACTCGATTACCCGCTCTGGGACGGAACCGTCCGACATAATTACTTATCAGTGCTCTCACAAACCAACGGGAGGATTCTCGCGTAACTATCTATTTTCTATTCGCCCATTGCAGCCTGATTTCTCTTGAATGGATGACATTGGCTACTGAAATGGCTCAACTCGATTAACGGAGTCGAAATAAAATATGCAAAGAGTACCCTCTCCTTGGTATATAGGTGTCGGTACAGCTTTCAAACTGAGTAGAGTGACGTTAATCTGAATCTAGATCGGGGCCGGAATCAGGAACAAGATTTGGACCGATGTCTAAATCGAGATGTGGTCCAAAACCGACATTAGGAATGGGATTGAGGTCCGAGCATACGAATGAGCTGCATCGAAACCAGGGGTGATTTCGGGGTCGTGATCAGAAAACAGAACACGATCAAAACCGACGTAAAAATCGGAATTGCATTACTTCTCAAGTCACTTGAAAACACAAAATAACTTTCATTACAAACCACCCGTGCTATTGAAAACTATAGACATGAAATTCATAAAGCAGAATTCTTCAATCTACGTAGAATCTGCTAAGAAGAGATTTACGAAAATCAAGCGAAGTCGTTGTTCTAAGTTTGTACAATAATTACATACTTTTAAAATCATAAATATGGAATGAGAATTGCCATTAGTTATTACAATATATAAAACAATACATATTGTATAAGGTCATGACAAACTATATTGTGAGATTTTACAGAAATTTGGCAAAAGTAATTTTGAACCATATGATTCTTGATCAAGCATTTGATAATCCACTTATACAATATTTTCTTGTATAAGGCGTCCAAATGAATCACAGGAGAGATGTGATCATCGATTGACACCACAGTGACTTTTCTGCTAAAATCTTTCGTAAAAGAGATCGAGTTACCGATAACATCCTAGCTTAGGTGCTATAAGTTTGGTGTTGCAATCGCCGGTAGAACATTACCACGAATACAAACAAAATGTACAATATGGGATGACACTCAATCCAATATTAAACTGATGGTATCGGATTGATGACAGAATTGATTGACGACAAAAAATTATATTGTTTTGGAGGGTTGTAACCCTTGACACCCTCAAACAGATCCACGCCTGGATGGATTTATGTGGAACTTTGGACAATTTAAGTAGCAAGTCTTTTATCACAAATTATCTAGGATATAAAAAAGTTAAATAATGCATTATTTTAAAACAATCCGTCCCTTGGTATGACATTCATGTTATTTTTATTTCATTCTCTAAACTTTCTTTTACAGAATTTTTAGTATAGGAGTTGGAACATAGCATAATGAATCTTTAAAAAAACCGTACCTCATCGGGCACCCTTGTCGGCATTCATATGTATTTGCGCTTTCACGATGTTGACGATGCTAATTTTATTTCAATTTCCATCGTCATTCGTATATCCAGCTGCAGTAATGTTGTCATCTGTAACTGTATCGTCACATGCAAAAGCATTTTCGAAATAGTTCTTCCGACCTTCTTTCACGTGTTCACATTTATGCACTATGTTTCGGAATTATTTCGGATCTTTTTCACCGGATAACTTTTCATGTACAATATATCATATAGTCTCTTATAAATTGTTTTAACCTCGTTTAGCTTATCTCACAAATTGCTTGTTTTTGCACGCTGCTGTTGGCCTTTGCAGACAGCAAATCCAGTCATGATTTCTTCTTTCCGCTAACTCTTTCTTTGATTTATAACTTAATATAAAATCCTAATTATTCAAAAACTTGTCAAAATAATTACGACTGATTACCGCCTTGAGCAAATTTTTATTCTAGCTAGAAATTAAAAGCGCTTTTATAATGGTCAATCTCCTCTCACACCGTCTAACAATGAGACAAATTTTATTACCAGAGTTAGAACAGAGTTTCTTAATTATGTCACTAATTGTCCTAATGAGAACTAGGCCGCAAGTAAATTCTCTTGTGAACTCAGCCACAGCGACACGCGACGCCGCCAACTTGAGCGTCACGTTTGCTCATTTAATATAATGATGTTAAGCAGGAGTTCATTACATAATTAATTATTAAGGGAAGTCCAAATGTCTCGAGGAAATCATTAATTATTTTTGTGAGGACGCTTTTAAATTGATGAATCGGCTTAGAATAAAGTGGAATAATTATGCATAATTAAAATAGTAATTGTATAAAAGCGATGAAATTACTTTAACGCACATATAATATCTAATCATTAGATAATGCCTATCTAATTAATAGGTATATTAATATCATAAACTAGTAGTTTTTTTATATAAATATTGTAATTTGTAGGTTACTTTTTACTTAATACCTATTACACAGACATTCGAATTTCAGAGGTATACTTGTAATACATATTTTATGTAGACAATGTCAATTATCAATCCCGCGGATTGATTTTCGGTTAGGTGCCCTGTGCCACACCGAAATTTATCGACGTGCAGGCGCAGTCAGGCACACAACCTATCATAATTTAGTGGATGGGTAAACGTTATATGTATATGCGATTCCCGTGCTTAAAGAAAAAAAACTTAAAATTTTTAGTATAAGATTAGCGTAATAATTTTACATGATTATAAATAAATTATATTTTACTCATAATTTATGTAAGTCTTGCGCTCTCAATAAGATGCAAGGTCTTTTATTGTTACACTATAACAAAAGATTTACGATGTATCGAATTTAATCTTGATACCGGAGCTTATTTCCAAAAATAATGTACGGCGCAATATTTTTGGCGAGTGGAGCACAGTGCGGCGGTGCGACAATAAACTTCCGATTAAGGTCACACGTTGCCGTTGTAAAAGAGAACCGTATCTCTGTGGCCGCGCCGCACCCGCCGCCGAAGAGGCGTCCTACGACGTCGCTGACGTCGCCGCGCGTTCCTCGCGAGATAAATCTGTAGCGAATCCTAGTTTGATATATTTTCGGACGGCGCCTGACGTCGGCCGCTCCCCGCTGAGCTCGGCCGAACGAAAGTTGCCCGATCAGGGGTTTTTCATTAGCCCGACGAGAGAGCCTTCGTTTTAGATCCTATCATGCGGCCTCCGCCGTATTCGGTCAAAAAAATTTCCCCTTTCATTCTTTAATGAATCTTCGAGTGGATAATGATCGGTGTAGCGCGAGCTGGCGAACGCTTTGATTTTTATTTGTATCGTAATTTTCTCAACTACAGGGCGCGGTGTTACTTATTTTGAAACTTTTGATGTCTTTGTATTTATTTACTCGAAAGAAAGTAAGAGTTTCGTAAACATAGAAATCAGATGCCTACATGCTGCATGTGGTAACATGCTTCATGCAGTTCAACGCTGACTTTCGAATCTGTTCTTGTACTACAAATCCTCATCCGACAAATTGAGAATTCATTCGGGAGCTTTGGCAGATATAGAACATCCAAGTAAGTCTATGTTTTCTATTTGTTTTGAGGCTGTACCATTTATATGTGGAATTTTATTATGGGGTCATGCACCTGTTACTAACACAATTTTTATACTAGGTACAGAAGCGGGCTGTTCGTGCCAATCTCTCAGAGCAAAAAATTATAGATATTAAGATTTTATCTGTAACATTACAATACATATACGAAAACCTGGTATATGTTAAGAGAGAGGAATATAAAATCGTTTTAAAAAATGAGCAATATCCGTAACGTTACTATCAGACATAAGAGCAATCTTGCTACTCATAAAATACGACTAAGCAAAGTTAACAAACCATTCAAGGGGCAATGTGTGTGCGCTTTTATAATAAGATCCCAGCTGAAATTCAAAATTTACCGTTTTATTAATTTAGACTTTTCTGAAAAAAGAAGTTATAATACAAGGACTATTATACCGTGTCCGAATATCTTAATGGAAAAATCCATTGAACTGAACTGCTCAACTACCAGGTTATTTCATGTTATTTCCAAATGTTCCAAATTATTAATTACTCAATATTTTATACCGATGAGTAAAAAAAGAGCAACCATTGAATTTCTTTCCCATTCTTCTCAAAACGAATCAGTGAATATCTACCACAACATTTTACAAAAAAAGATGATCATATGTATCCACTGATTACGCTAATTAATCATGACCTTATTTAATACCTCGTTTCGGATTTCGATTTCGATTTCGATTCAATCCTGATCTCTCCTTATTCCAATTCCGGTCACAATCTTGATTCTAATTTCGTTCCCGCGGTCAATACGGTCACGGTCTATAGGTCTCGATTTCGCACTCTCCCGGTCTCCGCTCTCTATTTTGTTCCTCGTCCCGTTTGCGATTTCAATTCCGTTTCTAGCCCCAGTTTTAATTTGGACGAAGCCGGATCTTAGTATCAAAATAAAATTTATGCTGACGACATCTCTTGTTTTTACCGCATACCAATTTTTAGCACTAGCACGATCGACTATATAGTCCTTGAATTATAAAATAGTATTTGCTTTTTATTTGCAATCACACGTTCTGACGGAACATCAATTTTTATCACGTCAACTGGTGGTTTTGGTTATCGAAAACATACGTACCGACATACAGTAGCTAATCATTTTGTGCAATACACCATGTTGATGATTTTCATTAGTATCGGTGAAATCTTTTTTAAGTTATAAAAAACATACAATAGATAAAGAAGAGTCGATCGACAGTAGCCTAACATTTCTACCGAAATCACACATATTCTTAGAGCATGTAGAACATGCTAAAGAATTTTCAAGGCTCTCGACCACCCAGTTCTTGAGTTATAAAAGGACATACACACATAAATTAAAAATGTTATTATTTTTAGTTTATTTTATTGATTTACGTTCCAGCCTTCAGAGGTACAGCATGTATTATTCTTTCCGTAATAAATCAATTTGTTAATAATGAATTTACAAGTTGCATTTATACACAACAGTATTATGAAATCACTAATTGAATTGCTTCGGTTAGCACCAGAGGGATAATAAAATTATCAAGAAACTAACTGCAAGAACATCCATAAAGTGCAGAAGGAAATTCCACAACAACATAACTGAGATTAGAACGTTCAAATACAAATTTATAAACTGGAGTATTAAACGTTATTTTCCAACTAAGTGACATTAATTACAGTGTTGCTAGTACACGAAAATAATATCTACATTTACTACACCTTCCGTTCCACGTTAGTTAGCATAAAAATATGAAGAGCAATTTCAATTATTATTTAATGAAGGTGAAATGCAGAAACAAAACTGACTAATGAATCGCTTACAAAAAGCTTAATGGAGAGGATGGATGAAAAAAACTTACTATCATCGAGAAAATGAACAATTAAAACAAAAAAGAAGTCAGTGTTCTAGAAAAAAGAGATGGAATACATGAAAAGAAAGAAAACAATAATATAATTATTTACAGGTTAGCAGAAGAAAAATGAACTTCAGACCATTTAAAAGTATCAAGGTGACTCTAAAGATGATCTAAATATAAATATAGAGAGAAATCAGAAATAAATAGTATACCGTTTAGGAAAAATAAGTTTCAGAACAAATTGGGAATAAATTATGTTTCATTATAGTACTTGGATAAAGAAAGACACATTATGAAGAATAAAAAGAATTTTAAAGACGATTTACGTGTCGAGGACTACTCAAGAAAATTTTGGAGAAAAGGGAAAGCACTGTTACCACATGAGCAAGAGAAAGAAAAAGGGAATGCAGCACTTCTGGATTATACTCCAAACTTGTAGTCAAAGGTGAATTCCGAAAAAGAAAAAGGGAATAACTATACATCACCATCTGAAACTTAGCAAAACAACAGCAAATCCTGAGCTCAGTCAAAGTCAATAGAATAAATGCAATGCAAATTTCGATGCAATAGAGACCCAGGTCGAACTCGTTGATCAACAGCCCTGCACCCAACAAGCAATAGCAATTAGCCAGTAAACAGAAATCCAAACAAACTACGAAAATAAACAAATAGAAAAATACATTTCCCCAAACCGACTGGTCCTCGTGGGGGACAATGACGTAACCCTTACATACACAGATAAACAACTACAAAGAAACTAAAATATATATTTGCAGCCCTTAATGTACTTACGTTGAAAAATGAAGAAAATCTTATAGAACTAACAAATGCCTTAAAACCAATTAAATGGGATATAGTGGGCCTCAGTAAGATGAGGCGAATGGGAGAAAGAATTGCTTCTCATTCCGACTTCTTACTGTACCACATTGGAATGACACCAGGCCATCATGGCGTTGGTTTCATTGTCAAAAAGTACCTTGCACAATTTATAGAAGGATTTATTGGAATCTCGGAGCGCATAGCAATAATGAATATAAAACTAACGGGATACGAAGATCCATGGTCCATCTTACAAATATGAAATCACCAACAGGGCAATCTGACTTGAAACAATAAATATGTTACCTCAACTTAAATAAGACTATCATGAACATGCCCACAAAATCTAGTAGTCATGGGGAGATTTCAATAGCCAAATTAGACTAGACACCCAAGGAGAACAGACAGTATTAGAACCATTCACCTACAATAATAAAATTAGAAGTAGAAATGGGGAAAAATTTATAAACTTACTCTAGGTAACAACTTAACCGTTTCAAACTCAGTATACAAGAAAAACAAAAAGAGATGTAGACGTGGATTTCACCCAGACAGGAGACAAAAATGAAATCGATTCTATATAGAAAGGAGACAAATACGAAATCGATAACTATCCTTATCAATATATGTCCAACTTATATATAAGTTATTTGCCAAAGATCATACTAAACCGCATTGAGAAAAGATTGGATATGAACACAATCCGTGAGCGAGCAGGTTTCGAAAAGATTATTCGAAAGTGCTCGATCACATTCATTGTAGTACGCCAAGTTATGGAGAAGTGTAAAGAATACCAATATATTTACTACATTGCATTCATAGATTACAGTAAACGTTCGATTCTTTCTTCCTTTGAAAAGATGGGTGTATTAAATGAGCAGGAATTGAACACAAATACATCTTAATAAAAATGTTTAGCAAATTGCTTGAGAATCCAACTTGAAAAGAAAGTGCTTCAGAATAGATAAAAGGCAGTACAGAGTCCTCATCACCAAGGTATTCTCGGCAGTACTGGAATCAATATTCAGAGGGTCTTAATTGGGAAAATCTCGGCATCAATATAAACGGGTATCTTATTATCACATTTTGAGATTCGCAAAGATGATATAGTGTTTAATTACAAAATCCCGGAAGACAATAAAAATGATAAATGAACTATGACAATGGAAAGTGAAGAAGGTGGGATTAAAATTAAACCACAAAACAAAGTAATGACAAATGGAGAAAAATCAATATAAATTTGGGAAACAAACAAATTGAGTACACAGATAGATATATTTATCTGGAGACAACTAATAACGGATGATGATCCGATGCATAAAAGAAATTAGAAGAAGAGAATAACCAATAGCTGGAAATTTTAGGGTCTTAAAAGAGATTATGAAAGAAGATAAAATAATACATTAATATAAAAAGCAAGCTATTTATTGCGTACTTCCAGTTCTGATGTACGGTAGCCAAACATGGACTTTATCACAAAACATGATCAGCAAACTGTATATGTCAAAACATGATAGAAAGAAGCATGATGAATAGAAAAAATCATATCGACTAGAAAACTGCGTAACAAAAACAAAACAAAGGTAACAGATATAACGAGTAAAATTAGAAGGCTTAAATGGCGATGGAGCCTGGCATATGGTAAGAGGAAAAGACAAATGGAGCAAAATCATAACACAATGGTATTCTAGACAAGATGCAAAAGAAAAAGAATTGAATAAAAGGGATGGGAGGATGACTATGAATAAGTGGCAGGCGTAACATGGAACAAGGTATCCAAGACAGACACAAATGGAAAATGTTGGAGGAGACTTTTGCCGACTGTAAACAGATCTACAAAAATAGGAAAAATCAAATACTAGAATAAGGTTTACGTTAAAATTAAAAAAAAATTATATTGTATTTTCAGTATGGTGGAATATGGATCTTAATAAAGGCTATATTATTATTATTATTATTTTAGTCATAAATCAATTAGTCATAAAATGAATATGTCTCACAAAATTTTACAAAAAGAATAATGAATGTATAGACAGACGCTACCGATTTATATAGTAGTATACCAACATATATATATAGTTCTCAGTCGTGCTTTCTTTCAATTCTTCTTTCAAACACCGTGACCTTGGTCTTACTGACATTTATTTTCATAGCTCTGTTATTGACAGAATCATTCGTTTTGGTACGTTGATTGGCGTATAGGTGGATTTTTCCAATCATATGTACATACATACATTCATACATTTCGGTTGAACAATAACGCTAAAGCACACATACACCCTTGCGGATGTCAAACAAGTTCATGTATACCCCATTTATTTTAAGGCAGGTACTGGAGTCTTTGTGTAGACATTACGGTGCCCGTATCAATTCACTACATGCACCATGCATAGATAGGGTTGTCCATAGACCATTCCTTTTCACTCTATCGTATGCTTTTTTCAGATCTATGAAAGTACAGAAGACCTTTGTCCTTGGCCTAAACCTTTATATAAAATTTCACAAAGAAAAATTTGGTCCGTACACCCAATCCTTTGCGAAACCTCACTTGGAATTTCAGATCTAATTTTCAGTCTCATTCACAACCTTTTCAATAATCGTTTGCCGCATACTGTTTGCCAAACTCTCTAAGAAGTCTTATACGTGAAGGGTGGTAATTTGTACAGTACAATTATTTTTTAGATAGATGACACAAATGTATTGTGTGACTACATGAGTTCGTGAGTTCATCTCGCACTTGACGGGTTTCTCCGAGTAAGCTCGACGTGTACTGTGCAATACCGAAATTTAGTTACATGAATATTACAGCAATGTACTCGTGTTATTAGTCATGTGCGCGTCGCCGGCGCCGACGCGCCCGAGATGTGACATGCATTTTTTCTCACAATGGAGGGTGTATCGGGCTACAGCCCACATCATGAAGCATTAGGCGCTTGCAATGCTTTAAAATTTCTCCCGATTTTTCCTTGTCTCCATAAAACATCCTTAGAAGAGTGCGGCCGTGATAATACGATTGGCCCCGCCCGAGTGTTATGAAGTGCTCGCCGCCCGCCCCACCAAATGTCTCGATAATAAAAGGCCCTTTGCCGCCCGTTCTTGTATTATGCTTCTATTTACTTTTTTATAATATAACTTCTCCTTGTTATGTAATATTCGAAATTAATGTAAATATTAACTCCGCCAGAATGAGCGCCGATTCGTAATTAAATGCAACAGTCGCCATTTGTACAATACGATGTCGATGTCATAATAAAATTATTATGAATTGTTTGTTCATTATTATCTAAAAAATAGATATATATTGCATTAATCTTCACATGAAAAGTGGTGGAGTTGCAGTAATGTCGTTCCTTTTCGGCAACTACCGAGCGTTCTTAATATATATTCTTCGAGAATAATAGATCACTCGAACTGGGTGCTTTTCGCTTCAGGACTTAAACCGTAGCCACAGGGCGCCGCATCTCATTAGTAAAAGACCGAGGAGGGTAATCTACCGCTATGCCCGGTGTCCATGAACTACTACAATTACGTGATGCTTACATTTGTTTTCAGCGGCGCCGGTACAACGACTTACTTGTGAAAGAAAGACTGGACAGTCCCAACACAGAACCTAGGATAAATACAATCTAACTACAGAGAAGTTGAATATAAAGTTAATGTATCTTCAAAGGCGCGTAAGAGGCAAAAGCAAGACTGAATGCGATTTACTTGTTGAACTTGAGAAAGTCGAACAAGTAGAAGACTTTGTATACTTGGGTAGTCCGGTTACAAATGATGGTAAACATGATAGAGATATTGAAAGGAGAGTAAATGCGGGAATTAAAGTGAATGGGCCCTTGCTCGTTTTTTATTATTGCGTTTGGCTATCCATAATGGGGTCCTGATTCCTATACTTAGTAGTGTTAGTTATTAGTTAAATGGGTATGGCAGACGAAAAATGATAGTGTCTCAGAAAAATACATATAGAAAGCGTGATGTCAGAGAGTGGTACGAATTGAAAGAATATGTAGTAACTAGAATAGAAAGAGGTATGTTGCAGTGGTTTGGCCATCTGGAAAGGATGAATAAAAGTAGACTGACAAAACAAATCTATGGAGCGAATGTGTGTGATGAAATGTCAGTGAGAGTCGCCTTAGAAAATCCTAAGCAGACCATATTGATGGCATATTAAAAAGTGTCAAATTTTAGGCACCCGAAACCAACGAGTTTACACGAAAAAAAAGATGGATGTCGGTGAGGCAAGAGAGATATGCTAAGATCGTACTATGTGGGAATCTATAGTCTCTGCCTACCCTTCTGGAAAATAGGTGTGAGTTTATAGTATTATTATTACTTGTTTTCAAAATTTATCAAAATAGCAAAGGAGAACGTTATTAAACTTTTGAATTCGAAAAAAATTATAGCAACATCACAAATACAACAGTCAATTGCAATTCGGTCCACAATTAGGTCCATCGTGACCATAATGACATAATAGCTAGATGATCTCAATAATTTTTTAAATATCCTTACAAATGTTTTCAAGGATTTGGTTAAATACAAAGATGTGCAAGATGAAATTTGTCAACCCTCTTCCCTCCTTTTCGTATGCATAACTAAAATGACCGCTTACTTGTAACCCACGTTTCCATTATGAGTGAACATTATTAACAAGAAAAAAGAAACAAAAAGCATATATGCTTTTGCCTTTTTTTAATAAATAAGGTACCCAATGCTTATAACATTTAAAAAAAACTTTAGGTGTTTTTAGTACACATTAAAGGAACAGGTAACTTCCGTAACATTTGTACCGTTCGATCATGCGAACTTAATAGGCATGATGACAGTAACTAAAAATTACTATAATTATGTATTTATTCAACAATACTTGAGTGATGGATTACAAAGTACTCCTATATTTTAATTATGAGCGAGATTACTAATTATTTTAATAAAATAAATCTACAAAATACGGTAAAATCGCCATGATATATTGAACACCAATCAGAGCCAATTACGTCACCGTTGAAATCGACACTACGAGCACTGTGAAAACGCGTACATCGTAGCTTTGGACAACTCCTGTGGCTTTAATTACCATTTCATTACGTTTGAAACAGTACCTAGTCTAAATTTAGTGTTATTAAAACGAAGGTGAAACTACGCAAGTCATGGAACAAGGATTTAGTAAGGCAAACAGTACTAATTTGCCTAGAATCCACTTGTTGATGCTGGGAGAGTTTTGGCATCAAACAAAGACTTTTGTTCAGCAGAATTTAGAAATGTCAAAACTTCCATGTAAGTAAAACATTAGATGCCTACATTAAATAATATTTTAAAAATTAAGTAATAGATCTAAAAACACCATTAAATGTATTTCATATTAATATTTGAGGTTATGGTAATGAATTTATTTTTATAATGTGTCTTGTTTTATATTTATTCATTGTTTTTCTTATTTTAGGTCCTCAGAGACCATCCTATGGCGATGATGCTGTAAGTTATGTACAACTTAAACGCGAAGGAGACATCTGCATAGTAAATGTAAAGTTGCCCGGAACATAAAGTCCATGCAAAGTTGTATAGCGTGACTTTAATAATGGACGAACAGGAAGAGGCAGTTAAATCAATAGAATGTCACGATTGTGTGGCTTCACAAGGAGGCTGCAAACATGCTATAGCATTTCTGATGTGGATACATCGCAGGAGTGAGAACCATCCTGTACATCCGTCGAATGCTATTGGATGAAATCCAAACTTTCAGGGCTGGAAGTACTCTAAAATATTTAACAGCTAGAAATGTCTAATGCTAAACCTAGCTTGCCATCAAATACAGAAGTATTTGAAAAGTTTCTAGAGGGAAAAAAGGAGGCTTAATAGCTGCGAGGTAATAAAATACCAAAATGACTATGTTTTTGACCAAACAGAAAGTTTGTCTATGCATACATTGGTGCTGAAATATAAAAAAGGTCCTGTGACAGATTTTTGGAAAAAATTGCATTGTCTGATGCTGATGTTTATAATATTGAAAAAGTAACAAGAGCCCAACATGACAGTACCTTATGGCATGAGTTGAGATATGGCAGAATAACAGCTTCACGAGCATTTGAATTCAGTCGGTGCAAAACCAATGATGGCACACTGATCGCATTAATAATGGGTGGAAAACTCCCTGACACATTGGCTATGAAACAGGGCAGAATATTGGAAGATCAAGTAAGGAGACAGTGAGTATAAAACTTGGAAAAAAATTAACAAGTGTGGTCTCATAGTTTCTAAAATGCACATCCTATGATAGCAGGATCGCCTGATGGGATCTGTGAAGATAGTATCATTGAAATTAAGTGTCCCACGAGTGCAAAAACTTTAAAAAATATGTATGTGATGGGAAACTAACGCAGAAGTTTATGTACAGGTGCAGCTCAAATGTACTTGACAGGACTTAAAAGGCTACTATTGTGTTGCTGATAGTGACTACAGTGAAAATAAAAATGTAGAAATAGTTAGTGTTATGTATGATGAGAAATATGTATCAAATTTTCTGAATATTATTGTTTCTTCATGGAAAGATAATGTATGTATCCATTATTATACAGAAGTATTTCTTAACATTTATGTAAATAAAATGCAACTTTTAAAAATATGTTTTATTTAATTAATGAATCTTGTATGTTCACTAAACCACAAGCAATGGTGATGACATCATCAAGCACTTTTACTAAGTTGTGGTTGACACATGCATGGCTTTCAACATATTAAATTCCCGTAATCGTCTAATCACTCTCTCCACATGTATTCTCAGGCTTGCAATTTGTTTTGTTTCTCTGACCTCACTTTTAGACAGTTTTGCCCCAGTTGTTATTTACTCGGAGGCCATACTTGCACTCCCTCTTTCCGTAAATACTGTTCAACATGTTTGAAACCCTCTGTCTGCCATCACATACATGCCAGGTTGTAAACACCTTATAAAGTCACATTGTTCCACCAAACATGTATCCGTTATTCTTCCTCCGTAGCCTGGTGAAATGTAATTAATCAAACCATTTGGTGTACAGGACACAAGATATTTGATGGTGTTAGCCTTTTTGTATTCTGACCATGAGAGCTTGATGTAAGGCTTTCGAGGCTTTTGCACCTCTATTTCTAGGCAATCTATGATGCAAGTCACATTGTGATATTTGTGCCTAAAAGCCATCGGTAATTTTTTTAATTAATTCATTATCTAATTTCACTAGAAATGGACATTACACTAGCAATTACTGGAATATTTTTTAAAAATATTTTGCTTGCGTAAGTCGGAGTCATAGAAAACATCAGCGAGAGCTCTCTGAATGGGTTATTTAATCTAATTTTTTAAACACATAAGTATATGATTTGCAGGAATATTAGTTTTTCTTTAATTATATCAATTAGGTAGTAGCAACTTTTAGGCACACCAATATAAAATCGTGGATTTTTTGTTATTTTTAGCAAAGTGTATTCCAGAATTTTTGATGCTACTTGTTTTTTATCTTCTTCGATTAATTCGCTGCAGTCTGAAGTAGATTTCATCTGTTGGGATATTGTTGATGGTGATGATTCTCTATGTGTAATAGATGGTGCAAATGAGATATCACTATCAGATTCTTCCTCAATTGTAAAAAGTTTCCTAGAATATTTCTGTATCATGGATGTAGATGGCTTGGCAGTAATGCAACTTTTAATTTTAAATGGTGATGTGGAAACAGATTGGTTAAAAGGTTTCAAAGGTGATGTCATCTGGTTTACTAAATTCACTTCTGTTTGTATGGCTTTACTTCTGTATTTATATGTTATGAGTTGCTTTATCCGCTGACTTATGTGAATCTTTTTGTGAAGTATTTTCTATATGAGCTTGTGAAACTGAAAGAGAAAAAAAACATAAATACAATACAGAATACCCACGTGTACATACTCATATGCAATGCCAAGAATCGGTTACCTAACAATGACAAGTTATTCAATTTGTAGCATTGCTTTATTGATCACACAAGAAATAGATATTTTTTATTCAAGAAAATGAAGAAAATTTTTAATACAGATAAATATGTAGTTACCGGAAATTCCAGAAGAGCTCTCTCCGACTTCCACCTGTTTTGTAGTAACAGATCTTTCTTCTAAATCTTTCTCACATTCTTTAATTAATGTCAGTCTTTGTTTTTTGAGAATATATGGTCGTTTAGTAGCATTGAATGTTCGTTTTCTTCGATCTGGTTGACATTGAAATTTTGAGGGCATACATGCTGGTTTCATGCGAACCTGTGACACCGATCCCATCACATGATATTCCATATAATTCTCCATATCATTTGGTAACTGAAATATTAATAAAAAAAATCTATTAAGATAGATAACATCAGAGCAAGATGGGATCTAACCTCAAAACATATTGTTTATTATTTAATTCATACCTCTGACAAGATTATTGTACCACATACTACTTTAGAATCAACAAAACCAAATACAAACTTACGTCGAAGTGATCTTCACAAAAATAAAGGTGAGCAGTAGGCAATATCCCTGTTGCATCCCGCCTTGCAAGTTTAGCCACTTGTCTCGTATCGTTTTCTTTTGTGGAACGAATACAAATAACTTATTAGGTGTTTTATAGATGTGTTATTACACTGGGGTACACAACCTCTATACACTTTGGAATTCATATTTAATAGCACAAAATAACTAAAGTATTCAATGAGCGTCTTATGTTTACGTTTTGGTTATTCAACCGTCAGAAGCGACGCCTTGACACTGACAAGCGTTTTGGTGGGAATTGAAATTTTATAAACTAAAATGTCTTTAAAATATCTAAAACTTTGATTTTAGCAGAAATATGTTACTCATTATTAATAATGTATATTTCTGAGCATTATAGTACAGTTTTAAAAATTGTCATCATGCCTATTAGGATGGATGGCGTAGGATTTTATTTCGTTAAAATTAAAGTCCACTATTGTCGTTTCCGAGGCAATTTATTTTAATGAACACTGAAGAAATTAGACATTGAAAACCTCGATTTAGAGTTAAGTACCTTGGCATCCGAGTTCCACTCGCCATCTTTTGACTTTGTCGTGGGAATATAACAATTTCCCACGGGAGATGTTGCTTAGGTTAATTTCTAATAACAAATATTTAAACACTTAACATGCATATTTTATTTACGTAGTATGTACTATCTACAGTTTAGACATGTTCCGCCATTTGTTGCTATAAATTAGTAAAATAGCACCAATGTAATTATCTAAAAATTTTATGGGATAATGTTAAATAGAGTAATGTTTAGAATTTTATTCTAGTTTTTTTTCAGGGATAACTCACATATAAATAAGCGTAAAAACAAATGCCTATCAAATTATAAAATGTTCTTTGAAATTATTGGGGCCGCTTCCAAGATGCCGATTTATAATTTTAGATTATATTGTATATATTATTGTTTAATATTCTTCTTACTTTTATATTACACACATTTCTGTTTTTTATTGTGTGTATTTATATTATGTTTCCTTTTTAATTCTCTCTCTAAGCAAAAAAGTGGCACGGATATGTCTCTTTTCTATGGACGGTCCCAGCGGACAAAAATTAAATAAAATTCCAAAAGGGAAAAAACAAGAAAAGAATGTGCGGGGGCTTGGAAACCTATATGTTATTTGTGCGGATATTTAGGTGAGTCCTTTATATATTTTGTTTATAGTTATATCTGCCACATTGTACGCAAGAAATCTAGAATATCCTGTATAGATTTCTTAAAATATATTTTCGTATTTTGTACATATAGGGTTATTGCTTAAGAAGTTCATTTTTATACGCTTGTCTGTGACGTGCTGTAACATGCAGCATGCAATCCACTGCTGACCTTCAAATCAGTTGTTCCACTTCGAATCCTCAAACGAATTAAATGTTGATTCTAGAGAATCGACAGATATAGCATATAGAGTAAGTTTCCTATTTATTATGGGTTTACGCTATTTATTATTGAATTTAGGTGTTAGATAACACCTAAGTAAGTGTTAGTTTTCTATTTATCTTAACTGACAATGGATCAATTTCAATTCCTATGTACGTTTCGTGCCAATTAGGCACATCTTCAGAAATATGCAGTCAGTTACATCCACCAGGGAACCAAGAGTGTTAAAACCACCCAAAACTTGCGCTCCCATCTCACTCGAAGTAGTCTTCAGTGGATGGCGAAAGAAGCTACTCCACCAGCAGTCACATACAGACACCAATAGTTATAATTGACAGTTGCCACAGAATTATCATTATTAAATCGTTGCCCAAATTGTCACAGGCAAGCGTCAAATATCGCCGATTTTTAAGTATTAATTTGGTCATTAGACACATTATAACGATTTTTATATGTTAATGTTTCCAAAACGTTTAATTTGAAGCCTTTCTCACATAGTATCAAAACTTCAAATTTGTGATTGTTACTAATTTTATGACCGGTTACCAACAAATACTTGGTAAAAATAGTTTTGTTTCTTTAATTGTTCCAATAAGCCGAATTAGTAAAAATTCAGATGACCGTTGTATGGAAAGAATAAATTTTTTGTAAAAATTAAAAAAAAAATCCCTTTACTTATACATAGTCGTTTTTGTAATTTTTTTTTTAGTTTTCGAAAAAAATATACAACGGTCATCTGAATTTGCATATAACAAATTATAGGACAAGTTAATAAACAAATAAATTATTTGTAAAAAAATTTTTTTTTTGTTACTCTACTGAGAAATAGCAATTATGATTTGTAAAAAAGAAATAATTTCTTAACTAATTATTTAAAACAATAAAAGAGTATAGAAAAAAACGTTTTTAAACAATAAAAGGTAAAAATATATATTTTATTAAATCTTTAATTTCACATAACAACAAAACGGTAATTTTTTTTTCAAAATACCTTTCTCTATTTGTTTATAAGCAATTTATTAATAATATTAAACATAATTTTTCCTCGTTTGATAATGCTTTAGTGAAGTACACAAATAAGCATCACTCAATATTTGATGAAAAAAGTTTTTAACAACTTATATTTTTAAGGATTTTTTTATTTTTTAGTTATCTTAAAACTATAATAAACAAAATTAACAAATTTGGATAAAAAGCTTTATAACGTGGTCTTGTTAAGTATATATATAAGAAGAGCTCCAAAATAGGAATTTATAGGCCAATTATTTAAACTTTTATACTGTTTTTGTAAAAATTGAAATACAAAAGAACTATTTGGTTCAAACAGTTATTATAACTTTTTTAGAAAAATGAACAAAAAATTTACCAACAGGACTTTATTCTTTAATATATTCTAATAATACCATATTTTTTTTTTAAAGTTTAATATTGATATTTAAACCTATAAAAAATATTTTATGTAATAAACTCTGTTGAGCGGTAGCGCGGCCATGCTATGTATCGGCCGCGCGGGGCCCTATTTTCAGCACTAAATTAAAATTATAAATAATGGAGGGGTAGAGATCCGGAAGTTAGGACTTTTTTCTTGAAAATTTTCTCCTCTTTATGAATCTACTTCTTTTAATTTCTTAAATATTAATAGTTTTTGAGTAATAGCCAAAAAACGAAATACCTTTATTTAATTTTAATAACTTTTGCAATTTTTATCGTGCGGTAAAATCCTACAAACACTTTTTTCTAGACGTCATTCTGAATCCAATGAGCTATCGCACATATTTTTAAGACCTTT
This sequence comes from Eumeta japonica, assembly GCA_005406025.1. Taxonomy (NCBI): domain Eukaryota; kingdom Metazoa; phylum Arthropoda; class Insecta; order Lepidoptera; family Psychidae; genus Eumeta; species Eumeta japonica. The sequence goes on along the minus strand of BGZK01000816.1, from coordinate 171,579 downwards.
ATCTAGAATTAACACGATTTTGAACTTGTCGACTAAACTAAATAATGACAGCCCAACATTCAACATACAAAATGCGCTGCCTGTGACGGCATCAGAAAGGGTTGATGCCAATCCAAACATGTAATCTTTGTAGCTAAATTGTCGATCCTTAAAAAACTTGTATTTCATTTTTATAGCTTATAACATTCAATCATACGACATTCTTGAATGTACACCTTATCAGGTCGTTACACAACTTTAATTAAACAACCTCTCTACCTCATCGTAAAACGTGTATTAAAGTTACGGCAAAGCTATAATGCGTTATTTGTCAATTGTTAATTGTCAATCCACCGAAGTCATTCCAGTATTCAAAAAATTAATACAAATAAGTTAAGCCCAGGTAACTGCAAGCTGATTTTTTTTGTATGTAGGAATTTTGTCATAATCAAATTTTATTATATGAGGCATGCAGTGTCCACTGAAACGCGGGGTCTCCCTGTTATCATACTTATGAACTCAAAAGACATCCCTGATCCGAGAGGTTTCAGCTTTCCATATCAACAAATAATAACTCCTTGTCGTGGTGATTCAAGAGCAATGTGCACAAGATCTATCGCGAGAGTAGTGACTTCACGACGCAAAGCTATTCGGCTCCGATCCCATAATCGATGCGCGCCTTATGGCCCCCGCGCCCGTCCTCGTGCCGGCGCACGGAGCAAACTCGTGGAAAACAAAGGGAAAACTTACATAGCCCCGTGATGAACTCGGCCGCGAGGGCGCGTGATATACGATATTTTTCCTCATTTACGAGTCGGTGCCGAAAATCGTGATACCTCCCTTTATTCCGATTCACCTGTCAGCCCTTTTGTTCGACTGCGGCGCGGGGCGGCGGCCGGGATATTCGCCGGAATCCGGTTATGGCGGCGAAACGATCTCTGTAGTCGTTTAACGGTGAGTGACACCGCCTAAGCGGAAGGTACCATGTCGGTGTCGATGAGACGTAGCTCGAATTGCCTTCGAGTTTACTTCGAAGCTTTGTTACGATAATTTGTATTTCATCTTTATTATTATTACTAATAAACAAAAAAATTAACAACAAAAAAACCGACTTGAAAAAGAAACTATTCCAAAACAAATGAATATTCACTAAAATGTAAAAAAAGAATTGCATATTCTTCTACAACTTATAATCAACTTACTTTTTCTACTCATCAATATGTAGGTACGATTTATGTGTTTACCACGCAAGAAGGTAGATAGGTACCTATCCACTACAAATTTAACTCAACGCGTACCTATGAATAACAAACAATGATCAAAATATTTTTTTGGATTCTCCTAAGTAAAATGAAATGAAAAATATTAGACTACTTAAAAGTCAATCAAATTATTACGATAAACTTTACTTTACGAAAAAAGTACACATAAAAAGACAAATGAATAAACAGTAACCTTGTGAGATAATATGTTCTATTTATGCCAAATATGTAGTATGTAATGTAGAGTATGCTAAGTTTTATAAAAGCCGGTTAAACAACTTTCTAGATATAAAAAGGTGTACCAAAAGCAGAGAGATGAGACAATACCTTATACTTCACGTGTGTTCTATAATCAAACTAAATTAAAATGGATTAATCATTGTTGATTTATAAACGAACACAGACAGTAAAATTTAGTTCTAAAAACGAAATAGACCGACAAAGTTACTTTTGCATTTGTAATTTGAGTTAAGGTAAAATAGCGCAACTTAATTATCCAACGTTCAACGTTCACGCTACGCGAAGAAGGCAAGGAATTAGTGTGCATGCACGTTATCAAATGAGGGTAAACATTGTACACGTGTGACGTCCGAAATATTAACATATGGTGAACTAATTTTTGTGGGAATGTGATTGACCGAAGCAAAGGGCACTATGTCAACTGTACGACGTCGGCAGTAATTGCTGAGATCGTGAAGACCACATAGTGCCGATGGTCGATCGATAATTATTATCGATCGACCATCGTGGGTCCGCCTGATCGAAATTAAAATGTAAAACGGAGTATACAACGTAACCGCTAATGCCCCGATCACAACAGCTATTAGCTTCTAAACGGTGGTAAGTACCGAATCATAAAATAAAAACATGAAAATTGCGAATTAATGTACTTTGTTGCTTATCCTTATGATAAGCTTCTATTTGTGATAAAGTAATTATTATTTGTGCGTGTTTCCGAGTCGGCCGTGAGGCGGCGGTCGGCGGTGGGCGCGTGAGCGCAAACAGAGGCGGCGCCACCCGGCCGCTGTCACCTACACACGAAACTTTGTCCGCTTGCCGACTAGAGCTTTATCTGCCGAAACTTTAGTTTAACAGAGTTATGCAAAAACGATCCGACTATTAGTGCGAGGGGACGGACACGTGCGATGGGCCGCTCTCGGTAACTGTGTCCATCTGTTTGTGACTTAGAGTACGGAACTGTCGTTCGCACCGACAGAAGCCGCTCGACAGTGTTATATGTTTTTGTGCGAGACGCGTAGTGAGAGAATATATCGCTAATCTCATTAAATAAGTGCGAGATTTATTACCATATATATGATCTAGAGTGAAATTATTAAAAGCTTTTCATTAATTGATTGAATATTCAAACCCAAGTAAAAAAATATCATATTGGGATATATTTGGACACTAATACAAAAAACTAAAGAAACAATAAGAAATGGAGACTAAGACAGAAGTAAATGATATTTTTGTTTCCAGTCCTTAATATTCTACGTTATGAACAGAACTTGTCATTTTATTTTATTTTAGAAATCACTTTAACATTAATTTACATTGATTAATTCTTAAAAGCAAACTATTCCAAACTCTGTTCTAAATCAAGTTAGAGGATTTTCGACAGTATCTGCCATGAATTAACATATACATAGCATTTATTAAATAATAAGTAGTAAATAATAATACATGTTATTATTGATAAGTGTTGATCTAATATCGCTATGACAAGTCCACTTTTGTACCAGGAAAAAAAACAACATAATTTAAATGCATTATAAAATTAAAATTCATAATAACATTAAGTAACATCGTCACATGTGATGATATTTCATAAAGGAACCCGTTATCCGGGCTGTGTCGGTTTTTCGCTACACGCGAGTGTTTTTAAATACAACGAAGGTCGTCGACGTGTGCGCACTGATTCTGTTAGCGCACGGCGCTACCATTTTCATGCTCTAAACTCCGCCATTACGAGTTCCAAACTAGACTTATTGAGGTGCTATCACAAGGAAGTTCCACCGGACGCCCGAAGGCTACGTTACTTAGAACTTTGTTATTTGTCTGTCTAGACGTAAAAACAAGATTTACTCCTGTTTATTTCGTTAGGCGTATCCTTTCTGCAACAGATGATGTATTTATCAACTTTATAACTTAGTCAATATTGTGTCGGTTAGCGTACACACGCCGTAATTGCTTTATTGTAAATAGACATGAGCGTGTTTGCAATAACAAATAGACTCAGTGAAGCGTATAATAAGATCTTATCTAATAATTTATAAATTAAGTTAATTTATTTTTCCTTGGTACATGAAAGTATCATTTTTGTTAAATTGGGTTTAATCAACAATTATTAAATTTGTAAAGTTTTATCGCAATTCCCAAGTTCATTTATTATATTATATTGTATACCTAATAGCGAGTGTTAATGACATAAATATAACAAAATAGTCAACCAAAATGTCTTTTATCGCACTTTAGGAGGCGAACGAGCATTTGATCACTGACGGTTAGGTGATTACCGGCGCTTATAGACACCCAAAACCTCAACAGTCCGCAGTGTGTTACTAGCCCTTTAGGAAGGGATAGGGTATCTGTTGAAGGCAGAGTTAACCACCGAAACTCTCACTCAGTAGATGAAATGCAACAGCGGAAGCTACTTCTTCAGGACTTTATTCTGTGCGACTGTGGTGTTTCATCAGTCCAGTGTCCATTTGCGTGCAGCAGCCGAGGTAGCCACAGCATGCCTCTACCACATGAGATGTTCTTCCAAGTATGAATTACGTAGACCAAATTGAACTCTAAACTGTAATTTTAGAATTTATGTTTGTTTCTATATGCATGATAAACTGAAAACGACTGAACTGATTTTAATAAACCGTTTTGTCAGTCTAATCTAAGATACTGTTTGAGGTTTTGTTACCTTTCTTGATAATTTTTTGAAAATTACTAAGAACCCTCATACTTTGATCGATTTCGCTGAAATTTTACCAATAAAAGAGATTTCTGTAGCTCTCGTACTGAAAAGTTTTTTGTACAGGATGTACTGCTTCTTTTTTGTGAAATCCGACTACAATGAAGACTAAAAAAGGCTTACGTTTTAAGACGCATATGGACAGTCAGATTTGGCTTATGCGAGTTTTGTTATTAAACCTATCGTACAGCTACGATTTCGTTTTAGAGGTTTTCGTTAAGCAGGGCCCGGTCGGCGCCGCCCGCGTCACTCTGACACGCCTTTTGTATGGGTCGATTCGAGTTTGCGGGACCCGCAACGGAAAAAAAATTAAACTTTGTCGGACGGTCGGAGTTTGTCCGAAAGCTGATTCTAAGAGGTCGCCACGACCGCCCCCCGCCCTCCTGCCCGCCCACCCAAACCGGCTCATACCCTGCGCGTTTATCAATAAATCGGAGTTTGTTTAATGAAATAATATAAATATTGTATTGTGTGAAATGTTAGTTCGCGGAAATCCATAGTAGACGCTTGCCTGCAACACGCATTAACATGCAACATGCAACCCACCGCTGATCCTCGAATCTGCCTCTCCACTACGAATCTCTATCCAAATGATTGAATATTAATTCGATTCTCGAATCAATATTCAATTCTTTGGATAGAGAATGCATGTTGCAGGAAAGCGTCTGAAATAATATAAATTTAATCGTTTGATTTAGTTCACCGTTTCCCTGTCTGTCACAGAACCACAGAGGCACACACACCTTTCGATAAGTTGAAAATAAGGAGACAACAAATAAAATAATTAAAACCGATAACTACGCTTTCGCTATTTTTCTACACACCGCAAATAATACACATGGGTTTTTAACTTACGAAATGAACGAGCTAACGTGTTATCCGAGTCGTCGCCGTCCTTTGTCCTAATAAACGCGCTCGCATTATATCACCACCTCACGGAGGCCGATGCAGCATCGCGCGCGCGTCAATACAAAGCGACAGCCTTATGGAGCACATCCATTGAGTTTTGGTCTCCCTTATGTAGTTTTGCCTGCTCCATTGTTGTGCACATGCGGTAACTTTTCTACTGCATATATACCTATATACATTTGTACGCTGTATTACTATTACTGAAATATAGAGATAAATCCGCTTTCAAATTAAGATAACACATTTAACGAAAAGTAGTTTTGTTCTTTTCTCGTTCTTATCAAATGCATGAGTTAGGTATAGAATTTTATAACCATCTAATTTAGTATAATGTAACACGATTGAATAGAATTTTCTCGATAGAAGTAAATTTCAAAACATATGCTGTGATCTTACCTCTTAAGTTGTTATTCGGAATCGCTAACCGATTTTTTGTACTTTTTTAACATTGCCGTTAACCTAAACAAAAGTACAAAAAACATTTTTCTTATTTATTAACGTCGTTTACATTTTTAACTAATATTGTTTAGTTTGGCGTTATCGTTTTTTATTTTGAATCCACGTGCACTACAATTTTCCATTTTTTGTGGGCGTCAGTATTAGCTTTTACTCGTTTTGATGACGTGAACGCGTGGGGCGAACCCTCCGCCCACATCTGCAATTAAACCACGCCCTATAAATTATTAAATATTTTAAAGGTATGGCCTTAAAAAAAACGATTGCCTTTATGTTTAAACATCTCTATCACCATTGACTTATAACATTAGTGTCGTTCGAGTCCCAGTCCAGAGGAATTTACTTTACCTACACGTTGGGTACACGTGAGCCTTCTGCCCAAGGTCGATGAGAATGTTCAGGAAGCTTGAACTTCGGATGCTTATGTCGTCATCTGACAATTCTAAAAGAACTTTCTAATAGACCCGTGGTCGACTTCTCTATTGCTTGCTGGACAAACTGGTATAGTAGAATTTCATTCTTATCACGAGAACCATATAAGAAAAGTGCATTTTTATTGAAATTGATAATACAATGTCCAATTTGAATCCTGTTGTAGCTTGTTGATATCAGAAATGCTAATTCCTTAAGCAATATACGAAGGCTGCTATTTATGTATCCGGAACTGACCACATACAAAACAATATATAAAAAGTAATTTAAATTAAAAACCCTTAAAAATGGAAGTCCTTGGCTGTAGAATACAGTTTGTTTTATATAACTGTCAATTGTTTTAGCATTGTAGCTTCATTTTGAAAATTGCGTGTGTGAAAAATGGATTTAACTCGTGAAAATTTTCGTGCCATGGTTTATTGTGACTTTCGGCGTAGGCTAACTCAATAACATTGCAACGATCAACTCACTTTGACATTTGGAAATGAAGCACCGTCAAAAAGCACTGTGTATCACTGGATTAGTGAGTTTGATCGTTGGAGGTCTATGTTCACGGACGAATTTAAAGAAGGTCGCCCTAAATTGGTTGTTGTACCACAAAATGTAGATGCTGTGCGGGAACTAATAATGCAAGATTGCCATATTACATATCACTAAATAAAAACTTCTCTGGACATAAGTATGACGAGCATATATAAGATATTACACGATAATTTTGCAATAAAAAAAATTGTTTGCTTTGGACTTCGCACAACTTGAGCATTGATCAAAAACAGGCTCGTGTCCATTGGTGCAAAAAAATTATAAAAAAGAATTCAATCATGATTCGTCAAAAGCTGCGTAAAATATGTACACAGGTGACGAATCTTAGATCTCTGCGTACGACCCAGAAACTAAACAACAGTCAATGGTGTCGGTGTTCGAAGGTCAGCCGAACTCAACAAAAGTGATTCGTACTAAAATCACTTTGAAGCAAATGATTGCCTACGTTTATGGTATAAATGGAAATGTAAATAGGTACGGTGCCACTAGAGAATCGTAAAACGGTTAATTTAGACTAGTCCGCGACCATTTTTTTGTCAGAAATCTTTGAAGAAATAAGAAAGAACAACCGACAATACAGAATCATTCTTCATCATGACAATGCTAGCTGTTACACATAGGCCGAAACAACTCGGTTTGTGGAAGGTCAAAAGATCGGATTGACGGGTCATCTACCATACAGCCTCGATTTGGCACTCGACAATTTCTATTTATTCCCAATTATGAAGAATAAGTTACGTGGTCAATGTTTTTCGAGCCGCGAAGAACCTGTTGATGCGTTCAAAATGCACGTTTTGGAGATACCTCAATCAGAATAGAAAAAGTGCTATAAAATTTGGTTTGAACGTATGCAAAAGTGCGACGATCATCATGGCGAATATTTTGAAAAGCAATAAAACCATATTAAATTATAGATACTTGTTTCTTTTTGATATTCCGGACACATAAATAGCAGCTCTCGTACATGGCATATGTTTTTTTTTCTAAATTAGGTTTTATTATTTTACTTAGTTGTAAATGAATTAAATTGATAATAACAACTAAGTGAGAAGCTTAACTTAATTACTGTCAATTTAACAAAAAACCATGGATACCGTATACTATGCATTTTGTCCATGCCCTTCATCACATGTGAGCCATGAATGGTGATATTAAACGCTGCATATTGTCTAATCCGTAATTTGATTTTGTTGCGCATGTTTATTACATTATCATTGCACCAAAGTGATTATGACTTGTTTCGAATGTTGGATTGTTTTTTTGTACTTGTTTTGACTTATCAAGTATGTCCATTGCGCCCATTAACTATGTTTTGTAAGGCAATAGAGCTTGTTGAATAGGCCGACGTGACTAGATATCGGACTAGTTCGATACCTTGGGAACGAAAAACTTAATGTGTGGTGTTTACGAGTTTTAATCGAGAATGAGCCCTGGTCGAAGTGAGCGAGTTGGCATCATTTGGAGTGCACCTTGGAATAGTTGGTAGGTCGTAATTTTTAGTCTATATAGTGAAATACTGTAACGTGATCTCAATGAAATCACGATACAGTACTTCAAAAAAATTACTCTTTGAAACTGCACAATTCCGATGTTATATGTGCATTTCCAGACTCATTTACGCAGTTAATATAGTCGTTGCCTGTAGTCGTTGATAGTTAGTGATCAAAAGTTAATAAATTTGTCATACAAGGTATACAGTACAAATTTGTGAGCATCACAGCGTTAGTGTACATAAAAGGGGCAGTCTAATGGAAAACAACTGAGAATATTGTAGTGTATATGTGCGCGTGCGTGCACGTGTTTATTGTTTGTGTATGGGCGGGTGGGTGTGTATGTGCTATCTCCGGTCGATAGTATGGATTACGTATACACGTTCATTTAGAAAGTTCTGGAAGATGGTAATGTAGAAACTTGTTCTCTAGAGAAACGACTCGAGTTGTTATTAGCAAGTGAAACGGATTGAGCGTAATTGCTCCGCGGCCCGACAACGATCTTTATTGCCGATTCCGCGGCCGCGGGCCTGTCCCGGCCCGACTATTGTGGGCTCTAACCTACTAAAGGGAAATCTTTGTGTAGCTGATACATTATCTTAATTTCTAAATTTCATCATATGAAAATCGAAAACATTAATGAATTAAATATAAATTGTTAATAAAACATTATTTTGTTTTCACTTTTTCTGGTATTTTTTTTTTTATCTACAACAATAAAAAAAGCGATATGATTATCTTCAACTGTGGGATCATTAATAACTTAGCTAGATGCTACTTCAGTGCATCGATCTGGGCGTTTAATAGAGGCCACTTAGCAGTAGTTTTACAGATATAATTATCGACTGGTTGCTAGTTAAAATAAAAAAAATACACAAAATTTTATCATTTCAAATGTAATGACTAAGTGACCGCTTGGCCTGAATGAACGTAGAATAATTTATTTCAGCTTTTGCATAGATTATTTCTTAATCTTATTTCCAAATCGGGTTTCAAATCTGTATTTACATCTCAGTCTCGCTCAAGATTCAATCCTCGGTCCCGTGCGCCCTATCTGCTCTCGTAGCATTCGCGTTCTGCTCACGGCTGCACTCTTGATCGCAATGTACATTCGATCCCACCTTGGCTTTTAATTCTGATCTCAGTCCCGATCGTGGTCTTGCTTTCGATTATGCTCTCGGTACTGATAGATTTACAATACGAAACTAAAGCCATGTTTCGATTGGAAGTACACAGTGTGTAAAATGTGAACCCGAAGGAAAATAAACGGACTACGTCCAGCGTTATCGCACTAGCTGCGTCCGCGGTTCCACGCGATACGATTATGCACACCTACTTTGACACAAGAGATGAGTGTATTATAAAATACGTGTTACTGATGAAATACCACTCGGAAATTTTGAAGACAAAAGAACCGGTCACTGAAAAATAAACCTACTTTACAGAAAGTAAAGTGTCTTCACTTTGATAGCTACGTGTTGTAATGAAAAATTAGAAATATAAAAAATTAAAGTAAGAACAAAAACTATATATTATAGTACCATTCTGAATAAATGTGTGTCTAAGTCAAAAATAATTTCTCTAATCGATCTCGTAGTTTTTAAAATTAGCATATTTATGTAAACCATTTGTGATAATAGTATAGAAAGTACGATTTAAAAGTTGTAGACAGTGACCTCGTGCGGCGTGTATCTGAAGATCTCGTCGTTGTTGCGGTACCACTTGACGGAGTGCAGCGGCGGGTCGCGCGGCTGGCGCGCGTACTGGCACCGCAGCTCGGCCGCGCGGCCGGGCTCCGCCCAGCGCGGCACCCACAGCGACGTGATCGTGTGCCCCGCGCACGCGCCTGCGCAGCATGTATACACATCGAGTCTAAGCGCAAGTACAAGATTTGTAACACAGTGGAAAAAAAAAGTGAAAAAATCTGAATACACGAAAAGTAAGCTAAACAGTCAGAAACAAACCACTAAAACCTTTTTGTTTTCCGCTTAATTAACCGTACTTGTAACCTAGCGGAAGGCATTGGATTAAACTACTATAAAAATGTAATTTTGATACACTAAATTCTTTTTAGTTTTGAAATATACTTTGTAGGCGGTGCGACTTTAATATTAGATGAGCACTCACTAATATGAATTTTTAGAACTCCCGCGGACTAGCATGGGCTGCGATTAAAATGGGAGATTGTATTGAATTAAACAAAGTTGTAGGGCGCCGCTAACAGAAGACCGTAGATGGTGTACAGAACTTCAAAAACAGGTCTAATTGACGTTCACATGACTTATGTACACGAAAAAAAAGCGACTGAGATCCCGGTCGGTACTTAATTATGAGATTAAGATCGCAATGAATATTGAGAGGGCATAAGTATATCGATTCCTGTTAAAATCAGCGATGACTGCACATTCAAGAAGTTGAAGTTGCGGTTGGCTGCACGCATTTGCATGGTACTAAGACTAAAACTTATTCCAAAATTTTAACTGCAAGAGGAATAAAATACTACTTCACGCACGTTACGTTATGTCAGATGTTGGTGTTGTACATTCCAGAATATTTGTAGGTTCAAGGAACCTCCTCGAACTCTATACTTAATAAAACCATTTTATTTAACCGCAATTTATTTATAAAAGTTAACATTTGGACAAAAATAGATTAAAGCTGATAAACAGATAAACCTCCGCAAGCGGTACACTTATACAAAACAAGTATCATTTGTCTGCTCATTGTAATATATGAACACAAACAATTTTATACCCCATCGTAATTAATAGCATTTTTATTCAGGAACTAAGGCGTCTTTTTTCAGGTAAGACCAAGTGTTGTCTATGGATTTGAGAAAAAAGTTACTTCATTATTTTATTTATTATTAATTTTGTAATTTGAATATTTCCTGAATAAATGATATTATATTCTTTATTTTTAATAAAATTAACTCGTGAGTTATATAGTATATGTAGAAAAGCGGGTATAAATTTTAGATAACCCATAAATTGAACTCATTCTCTCTCTGCCTTCCGCATCGACGTCAATCAACATTAATAATGCAAAAGTACTTTAATAGATTATTCTAAAAGTAATGAACCATTTCAATTGAAACCTCAAGTCGATTGGTAGACACTAATATGCCATTTTCTTATATGGATGTAATATTTATTGCTGACACGTTATAATAATCTTAAAAATGGAAAATGTTTTGTGGATAAATTAACTTTCGCACAAATTATTATCTATGTTATGAAATCAAATTTTGTAGCTTATTTTCTCTTTATTAGCATAATACTTCTTTTTAGAAAACATATAAATACGATTACTTCTCTCTCCCAAGCCAATTTTAATAAAATAAATCCATATACAACGCATAAAATACATATTTCACATTTTCAGTAGGTACTTTCAAGAAGAAAAATATATGCTGAGTCATATAGTCGCTAGTTTGTAAGGTCTACACTTTGTAATTTTGTATACATCTTTGTAACTTTGGTCAGAGCTTAACAAATTTCTAAAATTACAATAATTCCAGTCCGATCACAGCGCTCGTCGGCGCCGCGGCAGAGTAGAGATAAAAAGCGGTTGCAGCAGCGGCCCGAGGTGCGGTGAAACATAGAGTTACTCATTCTTTTTTATGAGAACAAAGACAGTATCTACAAAACAATTTAGTTCCTTTGTACTCTAACGTGTTTTAAGAAGCAGTAGGTTCAAAAAATTACTTGTTAGAGTTAAAAGTAATGGACAGGTTGATGTCAAATGCGGGTTTGCTGTTTCATTTATTATACGCGTGCCTGCAACATGCATTAACATGTAACATGAACCCACCGCTGACCCTCGAATCTGCCTCTCCACTACGAATCTCTATCCAAATGATTGAATATTGATTCCAGAGGATTGACAGATATCGAACATCTAAGCAAGTGTTATTTATTTTTATAATTATCTTATTCCGCTAACTGTTAAACTGGTAAAAATAATATGTTTAACGACCAAATTGACGTTTATAAATCGCCATTATTGGATGCTTGCCTGTAACTATTTGGTTAATGTTGGTGATGGTTAGTCTGTGCATTTGACAGACATGTCTATCGGTGGTTGTCTGTGGCTGCCTTAAGAATGTTTTCGTCACTCTTTGACCATTGCATGACAGCGGCCCGCTTAACGAGGTTGTGTTGGTTGTTTTAACGCTCCTTGCACCCTGGTGGATGTGACTGTCGGCAATTCCTGAGGATGTGCCTGGTTGGCATGAAACGTACTTAGAATTGACAGTTTAACAGTTAGCGGAATAAGATAATTATAAAAATAAATAACACTTGCTTAGGTGTTCGATATCTGTCAATCCTCTGGAATCAACATTCAATCATTTGGATAGAGATTTATAGTGGAAAGGCAGATTCGAGGGTCAGCGGTGGGTTGCATGCTGCATGTTAATGCATGTTGCAGGCAAGCGTCTACTATGGATTTCCGCGAATTAACGCCTCACACAATACAATATTCAATTATTAGTTTTTCATATGCGTTTGACCACATTAACTATTTTTGACATTAAATTAATGAAAATGCTGTATATTTATATGTTATTTACTTTGAAATTTCATCCAAAAGACTTATTGAATCCGATGATTATTTTTTTGTGACATTCTGTAACACACGTAATTAATAATTTCATAGTCCTCGGAACCCTTAAAATCGGATTACGAAGAATAACATCGAATTTTATTCGTTATGCAAAATAAATAAATAATTAATTTATAACTGAATTATACCGCCTATGTATTAAAGGTTAACGTCAAAAATGTCAAAGTGGTGAACTTGAAAGTTAATTTAACATTTAAACGTGACCCAACGCACCTTCAACGTCAACTTTAACATTATGGGATAACTGTCAGTTGCGAAGCTCAAACAAGGCATTTTTTTGTGTTAGCTAACTTTAACATTAGCCGTTAATTATTTCAAACGAGAGTTGGAAGTACACCGCTGCATTACTTTATAAAAGGGTAATGTATAGCTAACACTGGCGACGCGTAAGTGCAAATGGATCGCGGTCGGTATTTATTTTGGGATTGAACACGCATAATACATAAGTACAAACAAAAGTATTTCCATTTACGCATACGTTGTAGATGTTGATTATAACATAAAACATACATATATCTTTCACACAACAATCTCCTACACATAGCGTAATTCAAATAAATCTTGTTGGAAATGGATGTGCTTTTAGTTCAAATAAAGCCGCAAAATATTCAGTATTATTCTCAGTTTGTGCCGGCCGCCACGCCGACAGGCACTCTATCTTTGCTGTGGGGCACATTCGGTTGAGCCCTTATACGAGATGTCTATTTTTGTCCTGCCTACACACCTGCAGCGTCTCAGCAAAACCAAATACTGTTATTTCTTCGCACTCTCTTAAATGACCCACAATTTTTTCTTTCTGACATTCGATTGGTGTCGCTCGCTTAAGGAAGGGAGAGCCACCGATTCGCAGCGTTGTATCACCTAACCGTATTGATAAGGATCTCTTTGTTTATTTTATTTCGCCAATAGAATTGTCGACTCGTGAATTTCATTTGAACTTTTATAAAACTAACAAAAAAAAAAAACAGTTTCAAAAACCTATTTAAATAATTGGTAATCATACTCCAAAAATAACTAATTAATTATTTTTAGAATCTGTTCTGGTTAAAGGTGAATCAGACGCAGTTGTGTCCCTTTAGAAGATTTGCTTTTTGACTCAATATTAAATATTTCAAATTCATGTTTTTAGTTTACACGTTCTTTTTTTTTGCTTTTTTGCAGGCTGGTGATTAGTAACGTTGCTTTTGAAATCTATTCAAACAATTATATAAAAAAAAATATCTTTTAAAGCTGTTTTTTCTATAAAGTTGTTTTAAAATCCATATTTTTTAGCTATTGAATAATTATGACTATAATTCATTTAGCTGCTTAGCATGTACTTTATGCCATGGTTAATAAAATTGGCCAGATGTCTTTATTTTTGTATAGAGCATATGGAAAAGCTCCGTTCCGTTCTTTTTACTCCCACTAGTAATATGATCATTCCAGTCTTTACATTCTTAGTTGGAGTGCAACTACCAAATTATTCTTAAACAAATTATATAAGTTATTTGTAGTCTCTATAATACAAAAGTTGTACAAATCCTGCAGATCATATTTTCATTCACTTCCACATTAAATTAATTCACCTTATTTTTACTGTTGTCGCTAAATAGTTACGGTGTACTTCTGTTAAGATTGTCAAATTGGAATTATATGAATGAAATAAACTATGTGAGTAATTTTAATTTTGTGAGTATTAAATTGTAGTAATGGACATTAAAGATTAGTTTGTGGCGACAAATCGCAGTATTATCCCTTGACCCCAAACTGTTAAGGAGTCCTGTGGGCTCATCGGCAGCTCAGCAGCATGAGATGATAACGATCAGTCATAAATATGTGAATAACTAAAAAAAGAGCGAAAATATACTATACGTTCTTTTAATAGTTGAGGGTATTTTTTAAGGATTTTTGAGATGTTTCTAGAATCCCATCATCAGATCCTGACTTGGTGATTATAGAATCATCTCAGAAGTGTACCTTTTTAAACAAAAAAATCTAAGTCGATCCACAATTGACAAAGGTATCGTTAACGTGCATTAAAGAAACATATACACAAACATAAAACCTTCTTTTCTTGAAGTCAAGTAAAAACTTTTACTTTGTTTTCTTAAAAATAACACCCTTTTTTTAATCGCCTTCCCTTTAGAAAATTTTGACTTTTCTTAGAACTTAGAATAGAATCCCTAATGAATTTCGTGTCCTCTTCACTTCGTAATATCACTGATTAATAATATATTAATAACTAGCAAAATTGTCAAATTCTGTCGCTTGCGAAAAATTTCCCATAAAACCAACAGTTAACTGACATGGTGCTGCCGCGTGGATAGTGACTTATTTACATGATAGCACCGTGCACTGTAATATGTGTACAATAACATGTTCATGTGAACAGGTGGATCAATAGTAATCCCATTGATAATGTCAATGTGTAAAACACACTTAGCAGCCATTGATCGTACTACAAACGTCACGGTGCGAACTAAAAATGCAGAGGTGCTATGTTTACGCCGAGACTCAACTGTACTCAAGAAAGTTTAATCGATTAGGATATTTATTTTTTGCAACGGCGCGTAACATAATTAATCATTTGATAACCATCGGAGCTCTGCGCGCTGGATCGCGGACAGGAAACGTGATCATTATCCATCACTAAAGGCTAAATTAATAAATATAATAAAAATATTTATTTTTTGAATAACGAACATTGCAATTTATGCCCAATCATTATATGTGTGAGACTGGAACCACCTTAAGGTCGGCCCGGAGTCGCAGGTGTTTAGGACTTATAGACTGTATTATAATTATTCACCCCTGCATTATATCGACTACGTATAACCTGACAATGTCACAAATTCGAAAATGCCGCAATCAAATGGTAACAGCATTCTAAGATGGCCCCACTCGCCTCCGGAATTATCTCTAATATTACCAATTAAGTGTCATATACGAAATTCAAACGAGGTATTTATACACGCTTAACTCCTAACTTTAATAATTCGCTGTTAAGTAATTCAAATAAGACTTTGAACCACGTCGCTGTTACGATTTTATGAAAGCAAAAAGCACGCCTGCGCCGAAATGAATCTTACAAGAAATTAGATTTCTTTTCTGTCGAGGTGAGGAACGTCAATACTTCGACATAAAAGTTTCTATTGTGCCAACTGCTGTACACGTAATCACTGAGTGGATATGTGCTTACGTGGAATTCATATTCACAAAAGTACAGTGTTGTACCTACAATAATTTTAAATCTTTTTCTGCAAGTTTTAACAATCTCTTTATTGCATTTTCGCAGGGCTAACGAGCCTGCGAGCGCGCAGGGAGTAGGTAAGATGTATTCGAAAAAGTAATGGATGATATTTTGTGTAAAATTAGTAAAATTTGTAAATATATTGCTGTTTGTGAACACTTTAATATAAATCTATTGGAAAATTCTTGTTTATGTACTAGAATAAAATCTCTATTACAGTGTTATAATTTAGACAATTTATTTTTGAAACCGACTAGGTTCACAGCTACTTCGTCATCCTGTCTGGATAATATACTCAAAAGTATAAATCCAGAGTATAAGTTAGTTATAAATAAATTATCATTTAATCATTGTGGGCAGCTAGTTACGATTAAAATCAATAAGTATAAACGTAAAATCAAAATTGTGCCTGTGAGCACTGGTCGTCTTGAGCAGTTTACATTTAATGCATAAAAAAAGGTGTCTGATTCGTCATATTGTAAAGACGCCCATGAATAACATAGTTCACTGTTCAGTATAACCAGTTCCATCTGTCACGGCATCCTTAAGATTGTGACGTACACACGCGATGAAAAGTTGTCCCCTCCCTATACTTAGAGATAAGTAGCGGTCAATGCGGTAACTACAATTATGTTTATAATTTTTTTTCACAGCTTAAAGGCAATTAAAGTATTTGATATGAATTTCAACTTGATACCTCTACGGATTCATAAGGAAAAGGGTTAGAAAAGAAAAAGTTTATAATTATTAAAAAAATATATTATGTGATGTAAACTAAAAATTTAAGGTTTTCGGAATTTTCACTTTATGTAGACTATAAAACGTTGCTTCACGCTAAATTTCAGCATTCTAGGTCAACTGGAAGTGCCCTTTAGGTTTTGATTACCTAGCGAGTAGTTGCGAGTTTTAAAATATGCGCCTTAAATTGCTGTTTCTTTTGATTGCATTGACATAGAAGTTTGTTTTTGTTACAGCTTAAAGGTATTATAGACCCAAGTCTTTGATATGAATTTCAATTCAATACCTCTACGCGCTCATGAGGAAAGGTGTAGTAAGTTTAAAATTTTAAAAAATATATTTTTTATATGACGTATTTATTTTTTGATAATTTTATATTTTGATTTCGTTGACTTAGAAGTTTGGTTTTTTCACAGCTCCGACTAACAGTAGACCTGAGTATTTGTATAAATTTCAGCTCGATACCTCTACACGTTCCTGAGAAAAAAGGGTCTTGACAGACAGACGGACGGACAACAAAGTGATCCTATAAGGGTTACGTTTTTTTCCTTTTGAGGTACGGAACCCTAAAAACAGCCGATATTGATGGCTTTTCCATAAAAATAATTGATTCAATAATAGATTGTATTGCTTCATGTCTAGTAGTGATTTTTAATGCTTGCGTTGATTGTGGTGTGTTACCTGATCCAATGAAGCCAAGTATATCCATTATTTAAATCCGGTAGTGTATCTGACCCTACAAATTTTAGACCGATATCAATACTACCGACACTCAGTAAAATTTTTGAAAAGCTTATTTTAAATCAGCTATAATTTGATGAACCTTAAACAATTAGGATTCACAAAAGGTCGGTCTACAAGCGAAGCCGGTATCAAGTTTATTGAGCAGTTTTTTAATGCTTGGGAGGATTCACGGGACGCGATTTGTGTTTTCTGTCATTTTTCCAAGACATTTTACTGCTTTCTTTATGACACTTTGATCAGGAAACTACATCATTATGGCGTCACGGGTCGATCCCTTGGACTTTTAGAGTCTTATCTAAGTGATAGAATTCAAATAGTTGACATTAATGGCGAGAGGTCGTCAGGATCTGCAATCAATATGGGCGTGCCACAGGGTTCAGTTCTTGGACCATTTCTATTCCAAGTGTACATAAATGGTCTACCACATCTTCTTTAGAATGGTCATGGGATTTTATTGTTTACTGATGATACCTCCTGACTTTTTAAGATTGATAAGCATCAACCAGCTTTTGGCAAAGTAAACTGTCTCTGAAATTTTTGATTGATTCAATTTTAATAATCTACTGCTCAATGAAAGGAAAACAAAACTTGTAAATTTTTCCCTATCTAATTCTAAATTGATCGACACAAATGTAATGGTAAAAAACGAGATACTGGATATTGTGGGCCCAACCTTATTTCTTGGTTTCACTTTAGATTCTAAGTTACGTTGATTAACCTTTACATTGGTTGGTTAAGTTACGAATTCTCATATTACGAGATTAACGAAAAGACTTGGTTCTGCAGCATATGCAGTCAAAAGAATTTGGCGACTTACAGACGAAAGCACCACGAGACTAGTTTATTTCACTTTTTTTCATAGTCTTATAACCTATGGAATATTTGTTGTGGGGTCACGCAGCCGATAATAACACAATTTTCGTGCTACAGAAGCGAACTATTCATACAGTTTATGATTTGAGACCAATGACATCTCTCACAAAAAAATTAAGCAAATTTATATCCTAACTTTAGCATCGCACTACATATACGAAAACCTGGTATATGTCAAGAGAAATATAGAATCGTTCCAAAAAAGGTGCTACATCCATAACATTAACACTAGACATAAGAACGATCTTGCTGCTCATAAAACCAGTCTAAGTAAAGTTAATAAATCATTTAAGGGGTTGTTTAAGCGTTTTTATTCCAGCTGATATTCAAAATTTGTCATTTGCTGAGTTTAAACATTTCGTTAAAAGAAAGTTATATGAAGGGATAGCTCGCACTAACCATCCATCTAGCTCTGGTGAGGGCCCGTCGCACTCTGTGGCCGCCGCGAGCGCAACAGTGGCGTGTCCCAGCACTCAAAGTTTCGTTATGACTTATATTGGAAAATAACTTATGTTTCTAAATTTAGGAAAAACATTAACAGTAAATACAAAGTTAAATGTGGCAGACGTAAATTAGGTTAAGTTAAATCTTTAAAACAGTAGAAATCCTGGTACGTAGATAAAGAAAATTAAGAAACTCAGAACCCGAATGGAATTCAATTCATCAGAATCATTTCACGGCTCAAGGATACAATCGGAGCTAAAAGTGTTTTGTGGAAAATATTTCCAATTTTGTATTCTGTTGGTGTATGAGTGATAAAATCCATCTTTTATCAAAATGCCACTAATAAGTTTTTCAGTAAGCATCGAGAGATATATCTTGTGACATTATAAATGAAAGAGCTTGTTTTAAAAGTCTCAGATCTCAGATATACATACACGTTTTCCTAATTTTCAAATTAACTATTTTGATTATATAAGCAAATAGTTGCAAATTGACTATCTGTCCTCCTTATTTCAAAAGCTAATTAGATTAAAATTAAAAAAAATACAGTAAATAGTCATTTACTGTAGTTTACGAAAAAGTTTATGATTTTGAAAGAACTCTGCATACAAACTTACATTTGCAGTTGTTTTAGTTATCTGGAAATTATTGAGCCTAAAATTAAAAAAAAATAGTCAAAAATTGCTACATCTAAAAATTACAGAAAAACCTATAAGAAGTTATGGTTTTAAGATAGCATGTTAAATCTCTTAACATTGTGTTGTAACAATTTTACATTTGTTAGTGTATTAATTACCCGCACATAAAGAATCAGATTAGAAAACTTGGAAGATACTTGATTCATCGTACAGAACCTTCTTCGTACGAGTTCAACTTGCGCTACTCATTTCAATTCTAGACATTATAAAGACGTAGATAAAGAAACGTTCATAACCATTTCATTTTCAAGAGGATCAATTTGTAAATCAACGTAATAGCAAAATCGATTACTAAGCACTGTATCTTAGGTGTGAGCTCTTAGCGAATAAATATATATCTTACAACATTAAAAAACAAAATTTTCCTTATAAAATTATCTTTATGAAGAGATTACGAGGTGTTCAAATGTTCAATTCGAGTAGATCATGGAGTGAATGAGGGTGGGCAGGGCACGGCGGGGGCGCGGGCCAGAGGTGAGTCTTAAATTAGCGCGCGCCCGCGCCTGTGCCTTCGCAGTCCCCAAAGTTTCACGTAATTTCCAGACCCTTGCTCGTGATACACTTGTCGGTGAAAATTTAGGCCCCCGACCTCCGAGTTAACGCTCCGAATTTACACAAGTCCGATAATACGATGAAGATGAGCAACGCGATGACTTTTCTTCAGCTTCAGCTTTGATTGTTAACTATGACTATAACGTTAAGTATCAATAGTGGTCAAATAAGTACAACATTAAAACAATATATATCATATAAATCAGTATTAAATATGTATAAAGATGCAATATTTCTTAAAAAGGGTTTATTTTTTTAATTATTATTCAAAAGAATTTATTTGAGTCTAATACTTTTGTTACATTTTCATGGTGAAACTACAATAATTTCCGATTAATCCAGTAGATAAAATATTGTAGAGATAAAATATTAAAATGACAATGTTAGTTGCGAATTTATAAAAACGTTTTGATGACAGTTGTGAATTCATTAAAAATGCTGGAAAACGGTATTGAAAGTCAAATGAAAAATGTAAACTATTACGATTGTTGCCACTAATACTTTTATGCATGTATAAAGTAAGTAAAAGTACCTGTACTTCTAAAAACCCAAAAGATGTTATTATAATTAACGAGTATAAATCTAGAATTATATTTTTGTGTATTCTTCTGTCACTATTAACAAAAAATAAAATAGCATGGGGTATATTTGTTTCACCAGCAATTTTAAATAAGAAAATCGTTACGTTACTATTTGCAATAGGTGTAAATACAAAAAGGAGTAAAAGGTGTTAATGACGCTAATGATTTTCAATAACAGAAGAGTGTAATTAATTATACAATAAAAAAAACGTATTTCTTTACAACATATTTGTGTATAATTATGCGTAACTGCGTAGTTATACATGAAAAAGTGAATATTATTAAATTGACTTTGAGAGATATGTCACATGTCTGATTAAATTTTGAAGTCTTAAAAAAAGTGTAGTTTTAATCTATTTTTTTTATTTATATCAAATAAATATAGCAAAAATTTATGACCTTATTAAAAGTATCCTTAACGTAGAGCCAGCCATTAGTTCCTGGACGGCATTATTTTTACATTAACTATGGCCTTTCCCTTCTCCTCCGACTCGCAGCGCGTAAATCCGACGTCCTGAGTAGACACGCGACAGCCATTAGCCGACAACGGGATGTGTCGGCGCGGGCGCTGGGGAGTCATAATGAAGTAAAATAATGAGCGAGTGCGTGACGGCGAAATCGAAGGCCGAGCGAGCCCGACCACGGCGCCGCTCGCCCAGCATTCTCTGCGTGAACTCGCGGGGACTTGACAAATTTCGGCAATCCGTTACCTTCGGGCGTGAACGACTGTGCCGCAAAGACTTCGGTGCGGACGCGCGACGGAACAATCAGGTGTCTACTCGCGACACGAGAGAAGGCCGAAATCACTTACGAGTTTGAAGCGATAGTAAAAGCGTTCGCAAGTGTACGTGACTATCTAATGCCTTAATTCCGTGATAACTGACGCAGGTTTGCATCTAAGAGTTTTCATCAATAGAAAAACTTTTAAACGCAACAATATATTTCGTTTTGCCTTATTTGAAACAATGTACGTGACTGATGCTAATGTTATTGAATTCATTGATATACAATTCGTCAGAATATAACAACACATAATGAAATTGAAATGAAAGTCGGAAAAAAAAAATAATGAACCGTAAGCCATTAAACATTTTTTGTAGTCTCTTTCTTGCAACGTGGAGGGTAACGCGTGTTTGATATGGCATTGTAACACGATGACGTTATAACTTAGTGGTCTTTAATTAGCAATTTAAAGTGAAGTCAGTTTTTGACGTGACAACGTCTTAAATAGGTTGCACTGGGAGTCACTTTGAAAATGTAACGCTCGGTAACGTAACGATGAGTCACCGTAGAGAGAGGCCCGCCGTCTTGCGTCTCTCTCCACTCAACTATGATCGGTCTGCCGCGCGCTAGAGTAGTGCATAGCTTGCAAATGTATTGCAAGTTATTGTATGTATATTTGTATATAAATACGTATGTATGTGTAAGGTAAAAATAAAATTTTGTTAATATGAAATTCAGTGCGAGATTCTTTGTATAAATTAATGTTTTAAATATAATTCTTTGTATAAATAAATGTTTTAAATTGTTACTATTATTTCATCCTTCTTCCTACTATACGAATGAATATTCACATTAAAATGATTTTACCATTCAAAGTCGTTGTCACGTAAAACTTTCGCCCGTATACCGACTTTACAGGCAACCAAATTTTCGTCGTCTTTTTAGTCAAGTACTAAAACAAGATTTCTCTCATTTTTTTTAAACAGCGCATTACACCGTGGACACGGCGATGTGTTCGTTTTCTTTTGTCACATCTTAAGGAAACATTTGTACCTTCAGATAACGAATATGCTAATAATTACACATTCGACTAAGAATACGACTATTTATTTAGTATTGTGAAATAGACACTCATTTTGTATTACTCTTAAAAAATATCAAGTTGTTTATCTTCATACTTTATTAGACTATAGGCATCAATGTAGTTGTAGATTATGCAAAAATCTTAAGCAGATTTTGATTTACTCATCCAAAACATGAGTTCAGCCTTTCTAGAATCATAACTTTAATATTATATGTTTAGTAGTATTAAAAAATGTCAGTGAACTAATAATAAAACCTAAACAAAGCAATATATTGAAAATCATTCAAAAATATTTTGACAATATAATATTCTCTCCAGAAACGTTACAGAATTTATTTTATCCGTCGATGTATTTAATCGCTTGGTGACATAATCCTGAACTAAAAGTGAAAGTTAATTTTTGAAACAAGAGTTTTTAGTTTACATAAATTCTTTCAAAGGAGTCGACCTGCCGCTTCCTCTAAACGATAACGAGCAGAGCGATAAATACGCACAGCCCGCTCATTCGCTCAACGTCGATCGACCGCCCCTCGAGCCAACGCGATAGCCCTCCGGCCCGGTAGCCGTGTCAGCGATCATGGATGAGCAGCGGCCGGCGGGCACGTGGACCTCATTCCAGACAGGTACGTCCTCCACCTCCCGTCATATCGCGGGTAATCCGTTAGGCTTGACCCCACTGCGGCGCTGGTCGCAACGATTCGTTACAAATTGGTACCGCCAGGCGATTCACTCGTTTTTATATCTTCTCATAGGCACGTTGGCAAAAGTTAATTAACACAATGTAATTTTATTTTGAATATCATCTTTGAATACAATTTTGGTCTACCGATCTTATAAACGTAATAGTTTCTTACGATGATTGTATATTTGTGATTTGATAACGTCTGAAGGAATTTTTGTACAATTTGGCTCATAAATATTGCATATTTTTTGTAGTAATACTTCTATAGTATCGTTAGGCTGAAAAAATAAAAATATTCTTTTGTAAGTTGTAGAGGTCGCGCGCACTGATATAAGATAAATCAAATCAAAACGAATTCAAAAATAGATTATTTCGTAGGTAATAAAATTGAAACTATTTCATTAAAAATTCTTTTCGATATTAACATTGCTTCGCATTCCAAGAGCTGCTTCACTTTGAGAAGAATAGCGATAACTCAATATTTGTTTTCTTTTACTGATAGTCACAAAGTGTTGGTTACATCACTTAGAAATAACATGAAGCAGCAGTTCAGTCGTAAGGGCTTTTGATGTGTAACATCTATACGCGCATTGGAATGAGGTAAAACCAAGTCGTCTCAAAATTCAGGAGACGCTTGATTTTAGCTACACCGTCTGCGCCTAACGCTGTGCACAGGTACAGGGGCTTGCACGATGTGCACGATTGATATTGCCTTATTCAACGCCTGACCAACGCGTTGCGTTAGTAAGGCATGATAAGTCATTTTCAATCGCCTCTTACTTCGGAGATGCTTAGTTTTGACATACGCGGTGTGCGTCTGATCGTATATTTTTAATATGTATAAATTCATCACAAGACCAAATGGTCTTGTGATGAATTTATATATATTAAACAAATAATATAAAATAGTATAGTATACAACAGTTTTGATGTTTCACATCTATCAAGTGTCCCCTGACGCACTCTTAGCCTTTGCTATACAACTTCTTTTTAACTAAACGTTTAAATTCATAAAAGGGCGAATTTTTAATTTCAACTGAGATATTATTATAAAAACGCATATATTGCTCCTTAGATGATTCGCTATCTTTGTTTGGTTGGGTTTCATAAAACCCGATGTTAATAAGAACGCTGCTTATGAGCAGTAACATCGTTCTTATGTCTAGTGTTAATATTATGGATGTCGCTCCTTTTTTGGAACGATTCTATTTTTTTCTGGATATATACCAGGTTTTAGTATATGTATTCTGATGTTACAGTTTAAATCTTAATTTTTTAAATTATTTCTCTGAGAAATGCTTTTGGTCTCAAAATACAAAGGGTACGATCAGCCTGCTTCTGGCGCACAAAAATTGCAATAGTAAATTCCACAGGTGATGAGACTGTGAAAAGAACATTACTGATATGATCTGATATACCTATACAAAATTTTATATAACGCTATAGGCTCTGAATCTTTACTCTCTTCAATTAACTCTCAAACACAGCTTCGGTATCTTTCTCTTTCTTTGGCATTCTATAGTACGCTCTAACATTTTTGCTACATAAACCTAAAAAAATAATACATCCTTCTACAAACCACTGATTACAATATTTAGAACCAACAATGACATCACTCAAATGACCACCGATATCGACGTTTTCAATCATATTTTCTCCTCATTTACAAAACAAGTGACTTTTGACATCCTCTGTTCTTGAGTAAATAAATGAAAATAAATAAGTCCTTAAATGTATCTAATAATTAGCATTTAGACTTAACAATATTTGTAAGTTTAAATTTGGCTGCTCGTATATTATCGATTTCTATCTTTACTTGTTAACGTTTGTCGTTCCTCATGTGTTTTTTAATCTTTTTTTGTCTTATAACACTATGATCTTAATCACGCTAAGTACAGTCTTTTGGATTCCAGCCTAAAATATTAATTTGAATTTTCAAGTATTATGACTGTAATCTGCATGTGTACCTATTAATAAGTAGATAAATGGACTGATGTGAACTAGTCTTACTGTGCTTTCACTAGTGAGAGGTTGAATTTTTTTTAATGTACATGCAGCAGAATTAAACCTTCTGGTCAATTCCGTAATATAAGAATTCCAATGTAAACTTACCATTCAATGTGAGAATAGGAAATAAAGCGAGTCCACAATATCCAGCATCTTGTTCTTGACGTTTGCATCTAATAGTTTAGCATTAGTCGTGAAAAAATCATTAAGTTTTGTTTTCCTTTCTTTGAGAAGAAGATTAATAATACTAAACCATTCGACTATTTCAGAGATGGTACTGTTTAATTAATCAAAAACTAGTTGTTGCCTAATAATCTCAAGAAGTAAAGAAGTATCTTTTGCAAACAATACAACCCTATGTCTGTCTTTAACAAGATGATCTTGATATATAAACTAGGAATTTAAATGATCCAAGAACTGAACCCTGTAGTACACCCATATTGACTGCAGATTCTGACGACATTTCACAATTAACAACAACCCTTTGAATTATACCACTTAAATAATACCCAAAAAATGCAAGTGATTGACCCATGACACCGTAATTATGCAGTTTTCTGATCAATGTGTCAAGATGAAGGTAATCAAACGTATCGGTGGTTTATTAATAAAGTAATGGTAAGTTTATATCATGATAGTAAATTAATATTATAATGACGAATTTCAAGAGTTATATGTAACCAACGAAATAAAAATTTTTAATTTGAATTTGTAAAAATAACTTAAAACTACATATGCATCCCGTGAACTTTCCCAGGCATCAAAAATCTGCTGAATAAGCTCAACGCCGGTTTCAGTTTTTGAAAAATTCTATGTAAATTCAAACTGTTTAATTTTAGTCAAATTATTGTTATGAACATACAGCAATAAGTGATTTAAGATAAGCTTTTCAAAAATTTTGAGCATCGGTAGTATTGATATCAGTCTAAGGTTCATAAGATCAGGTGTACCACTGGATTTAAATAACTTAATAACTTTACTTTTCTTCATTATATCCGGAAGCACACCACAATGAACGCAAACATTAAAAATTACTACCAAGGAAAGGCAACACAGTGTATTACTGAATATATTACTTTTGCAAAAAGGTAATCAGATCGGCAGATTTATTTCATTTTTGTACATTTGAATATTTTAAAAACGTCATTGTAGTTGACATGAGTAAGTTCAATAATAATACTACAAGCATCAATGTTTCGCTTTAACAAACATTTAACGGAAGTGGGCGATAATTTTATAGATTGTGTGGTTGAAATTGGTTTCCTAGTAAAGAATTTTTCAAAAGCCAATGCAATTTTTGTTTAATATTTCATCATCAATTTTTAATGGAAATACTGAATCGTGGAATGTGTTTCTCAGTTTCACTATTGATTATATTCCAAGTAGTTTTTAACTGTGCTCTTTTTAATTTTATTACCTACAAACATTGATTTTGTGCCTGCACATACAAGCTTAAATACCTTGGAATTATTTCTTACTCATACATAATTGATAAAAATAACCAAACTGTTATACGACTTTTTGAAGATAATATTTTGCACAAACTATTATTCATAATTTTTTCAAAGACGTCATATGATGAACTTGGGGGTCTGTATACTCTTAATGCAATAAGCCGCTGTAGTACCATGCATACCACTACAATAGTTTGCTCAATAGATGAACTAGAACATGTGAGGACCTTCTTTTTATCATTCTATCATATCAAATTAAGACGTTAGTTCTGTATCAGATGGTAATTATTACTTGTTCAAACGGACTTACGCCTGAAATTCATTTTGAATAAAGTAGCATTTGTAAGATTAGAACAAACATATAATACAAAAATTTTGAGTCGGAAAATTTTAGTGAGAAATTTGAAGCTTACTTTGCTCGTTTTTTTGTAAAAGCGAACAAAATTGTCGCACGGTAGTGAATATTGTAAAAGAATTTGATGTTGATTACAAAACGGTGCTGTGTCATTTGAGAAGCCTGTAAGAGAAATACTAACTTTAAGAATCACGTTTTCGTTTGTAATTTCCTGTTGAAAAGAAAGTGACTAGTACTAGGATTATTAACCAGGGGTTATAAAAGTTAATTATGTGCGACAAGAATATCCGAAAAATTAAGTGGTCGCAGCACGGACAAGTTAAATAGGCGTAGGTGAAACCCGATTTTATACAAAAAGAAAGGGGATGTATTTATGGTAGGATTGAAAAGCATTGTTCGTTGTGAGCTTATACTGCCATAGCAAACTATAGATTTCGACCTTCACTGCCAGCATATAATGGGAATAAAGCAAGCGAATGAAACAAAATAGTGTTCGTTGATAATCAGAGCGGGCGGGTGTTCTTTGAATATGATAACGCCACACCTTTATTACCCATACAGAAAAAAAAGATTAAAAAGTATGGCTGCAATGTGTTGATCCCTTCATATATTTCGGTCACTTCAGATCTTTTTAGGTAATAAAAGATTAATATTTAATGAACCCCATCAAAACAACTTATACAGCAATTTTTTCCATAAAAATTTTATAATCACTATACCAATACAATCATGGGATTACCTACAAGATGACAAGTTATAAATCAAAATGTTATATATGTATTAGATGTAGATATAATAAGACTTAAAAAACATTTTTACGTTTACATCCACCTCATAATTTACAAACAATATGTGTTAGAAGCAGTTTTTTTTGTATGTTTGTAACGATTTGTTGTTTACTTTGTGACAACCTTATTTCCTAACTTTCTCTAAGTTTTATATTGAATTATTAAATACAATGCAGTGTTGTCATTATAGACTACTATTACAAGAAGAGACAACAAAAACTTTTATTGACTACTGAACTCTAAATAATTGGAAATAATTCCGGATTCCCCTCGCTTTCTAGATCATAAGACAGAAGAGCCACAGTTCCTTCGCGTTCGGGCGGACCGTTCTAACTACTCAACAGCGGCCGTTTCGAATTCGCTAACGACAGTTTTTTTAAAGAAATGTGTTTTTTGTCGGACGATTTGTCTTTTAATTAAGATTATTGGGAAATTAGCAATTATGTGTGACAGATAGGTCCAAAATAAAATAAGCATAGTCTATAACAACCGACCTCGTGTAAAATTCTAGCATTTGCTTCTTTCTTTGAAGATCACGTTAAGCTGCCGGTCGCAGAATAGCTATTGTCTATAAATTAGTGACCTCCCCGAGCCCCACCCCCATTCAATCGAAAATAAAACGTTTGTGCGAGACGAGAGACAGTTGTGTGATAAAATCAATAATGATTATGAGATTAAAACGAACTACCTTGCGCGAAATGCTCAGGTCGGCCTTGTTATTACGATGTACTCGAGATAGGAGCCAACTTTATATTGTGCAAAAATTTTCCTATCTCCGGCTTCCATAGCCGTAAGAGAGATAAGATGTAAGTTAAATTTTAAATCTAACCCTAAGCTTTTAAATGCAATAATGTCAACAAAACTAGTTAAATAATTATGTTCTGCGATACTGGTACAGAGAGGCTGGCAGACACAAAATTCTGTAATACACAAATTTCAAAAATATTATGTTCAGACCGAGGCCCGTTACGGTTTTATAGCAGAAAAGTTGGCAGGTATTGAAGAATTAAGTTGAAAGGATAGCTGTGGAATATGATTAATATGTGTTAGTTTTTTGCTTTTTTATACCTTCTTAGTTTCTTTTTTAGATGTGTTTCTTAAACTTCTTTTTTTATCTTGTATGAAACTCCACTTGAAGTTTGTTACATATTCTAGGGTTCCACATCGAAATACGAAAAAGAAACAATTACAGATTCGTTCCTTCGTACGTTCTGTTATTCGTTCGTTGTATGAATAGGTTACTAGACACAAGGTACTATTAAATTATATAAGAATAAAAAAAGGTGTGCCTTTAATTACATAAAATCAAGGAAAAAAAATTCGTCGTGCTATCTATTTTGTAGGATATCGTTGGATACATTTCTAAAAAATAATTCAAAGCTGTTATGAGATTTTTATATTAGGCGTGTTGACTTCCCAACTCGTTTAAGTCCCCCATTCTAATTTTTGATAATATAAATGTATATATATGCTTGTACCTTTTTACTGTTCGCCTTTTCGGTTCGTCGAATTTCAAATTACTACGGCTAAAGAAGTTTTCACGTCAAAAAATTTCAGTTTTATTCAAATAAATAAAAATTATTTCTTAAAACGAGCATTTCCTGTAAATAATATTATAATGTTATTAACATGTAACGGAATGTAAAACGATACTGAAATAGTAAGTCCATTCGTAAAACAGACATTTCCCCAAAACTTCCTGCGAAAGTTAGGAAACAAAATTGCTTCGCTGACTGTACAGTACAATGAGCGCACGAATCAAACCCGCGTTCGACCGTGTAGTTATCGAGCGAGCGAAAGGGTTCGGAGTGCGTGTGCGTTTGCGTGCGGACGCCCCGCGCCCCGGCCCCGCGCCCGCCGCTGCCGCCTTCTGAATTATTCCACGACTGTATCGCGCGTACGTCTTCACGATTTTCTATTACTACTTTTGTACCTTAAGAAGATATGGCGAGTATCAATTTGTAATGCGACATAGTGTTTTCTAAAACGAAATACACAACACTTTTGCCAACGCTGCACACCTGCGACGAGCACCGGTGAGTGTGTGTGTTTCTGTGTGCAATGCATTAATATTAAAGGAGAAATTTTCATATATCTAAATAAATTCGTGTCGAATTTTATACCAGGAAGATGTTCAGATCACCTCCATGTGAACGAAGTTGCAAGTAAAAGGTAAGTAAAATATTTGTAATAAATTACTTGTGTACCAAATTTTACTCCAACTGGACGTTTTTATATTTCCCCTCAAGCAAAGCCTTTGTTTTTACGTATACCCACGTGAATTGTTTTATATGTTTCTCTGAATAAATTGTGTTGAGACTGTCGACAAAACCCGCCTTGTGTTTTTCCATAATATCAACTACAAGTAGGCCAAATTCGACTCCAACAGGACCTTCGTCTATGCCCGTTCGGGCGAAGCACCAGACAAAACCTATTTCAATTATGCTATATGTTTGTCCATGATATAGATTATAGTTAGTTATAAATTATACTTTGAATCATAGGTAGTTGAACGCTAAGAGGAGTGGAGCAGAGGCGGTCTGCCGAACGAGGCGGCGGACAAGTCGTGGACGCTCGTGCGGCTGGCTGCAGGAGAAGCTTAGTCTGAAATAAATAGTTATTACGCTATTCTAAATTGTGCATCTACGTATCATTCATATGTCACGTACTTACAACATACCGTTTAGACGTAGAGCAACAAATACGCAAATTTGTACTTTTATGATAATTATATGAAGACTTTCTAGAAGTTTTCAACTAAAATAAATCTAAACACAAGTTACAGTTAACTTCAATTTTCATTGTCGTTGCGAAAATATTGAAAAAAGAATAATCATAGTTTTTAGCTAATTTTTTTATTGAATAGTATAATTAACAGTTAATGTGCATTTAGAAAAAAAAAACGGTTTCAAAGGTTATAATAGAAATTTATCAAAATAATTATTACAGCCATTATTGAACGTGTTTCACAACAAACAAATTTTTATAGCTGTAAAGTAATAGTGCTGAACGCTTTTGCCCTTCACTTAACAAAGCTAAACGTGACGTTGGGGAGCGCGCGGTGACTTTTTGATTTTAGTGTTAATCCGTACCTGGAAATCATACGAAGTGAGCAACATATTCTTGACTGGAAAAAAAGGGGTCAACATCTTCTGCGATGTTTGCGCCTGACGTGGTGTGGCACATGCGGGAGAACATTTTTGTAGAATGGATTTAAAGAAAATTATATAACTGATATTTCCAGCCTACAAATGAGTGAAAAGAATACTTAGAGGTGGAGTTCTTCTCACATCTGCTGCAATGAGAGCGGGCGCTCGTCCGCTATCACCCAGTGTACTGTTATGTTAGAATATAAACAGCATTCTGAGGAGATTGTTAGTGGCGTGGGTGCGGAGTTCTCTGGTATGTGCATCAGACTCCATCGTGCGCTATCTGAGAGGGTATATAAAGGGATCCGTGCACAAACGTAAAACCTAAGTGATCCGACAAATGTATTTTTCATTCTGAGTGATAAATGCTCAAAACGAAAATGTTTCTGGGACCCTATAGACCACTTACCACGGCTCCCACTGAAAAATTGGCATCGGCACATATTGGAATAGTACCTACTACGTTCTGCTGATCAATATTTGCAGACAATTTTAAATCAGGTAAAAGTACAAAAATACCGGAAAATGCAAATAGGACTCGCACCCTGAGGGTTTCAAACCGATTTAAGTACTTATATAAATATTTCGTCTATAGATGCTTTTTACCTATTTTCCATATCGATACTGGCGAAATATCGGTCCGTGATTTCCGATACTTTGCTGTTTTTCTTTATTAAGAAATTAAAAAAAAAGTCACGAAAGTTTAATAATTTTAAATTTTCATAGCGGGTCTCTTACATCGATGTACATTATAATCTAAGTGACAATCATAATAGGAAAAACAAATTATCATATGTTTTTATGAGTTTTACCTTTATTTGTGCTGTGATACCTCTTCGTCAAATTAGTAGCTAGTAGAAAATATATTCCCTAACTCACTTCAATGATGTAAATTGGTCTAAGATTATTATAATTTTATTTCAAAATACTATATGAAAAAGTTATGAATACTTTCTAGGTTATTGTAATATATTTAATAATATAAGCATGAAAAATTCGCACGGACGGAGACGGCGAATTAAACGTAGACAAACAAAGGCGAGATTCAGGTATTGTGTAAACACACAAAAAAATAAAATGTATCGGGTCGCTGTCCGCACATACAGCAGCGAGTGCTGTTTTTGTTGGTACGCATAAAATAACAGGGCTGTACCGGAACGCGCAAGGTGAGAAAGTCCACATACAATAAGAAATACATAGAAAATCAGAGTCAGAATTATCGGAATTCAGGCTAAGGAATCAGGGCGAGTCGACAATCGGACGCGTCATAACGAGCGAGCAGTAATTTTGTCGCTTCCGGTGAAGTTCCATTGCTAATTAAATTTTCATTAAAGTTAATCGCCGCGGGAGGCGCGCGCCGCCGCAGCTCAGCGCCCTCGTCTCGGCGGGGAGTTGGCGCCGGATGAGGTCTGAGCGCTTTATGCAGGACCAGCCCGCGACCCGGGCGTGTGTACGCCGATGGACCGCTAGATCAACCTACAGGATACGCGTTGTATTCCATAAGGTATCTCCTAGGACACGCATCGTTCTGTCGCAACGAAATTGTTTCGAAGGAGTATAATAGACTGAAAACAGTACCTTTGATTTTCCATTTCCATTTACATTTACTGTAGCTCTGTGCGCTATACAACAACTATTGGCACCTCTCGATTTGTTATTTTCGTAAAACATTTCACCTAGCTTAACATCCGACACAAGTCTATCTAATAACACGATATTGTAAGTGATTTCTATCAACTTTCTGTTAACCGACGACATTGAAATCTGGTACACTTATTTGGTTCCGGTGACAACAGAATATATTGATATAGAGTTAATATAATGACGGAGACGGGCGAAGAGAGCACTCGTGAACTCTTTAACTCGTCAACTCGACCTATTTTCTGGACCTGTTTGGACGAAAGTTGAGCATGTATCATTTTTACCTGAACACCGAAACCCTCATCGAAGTTGGGCAAATACATCAATTCGAGCGGTGATGGCGATTTATGCGATCTAATTGGGGCCGGTCTTTTCGCCGTCGTTAATTACGAACAAACAGCGCCGCCGGCGAGCGCTGGAAGCAGAAAGCTGGGGGCGCAGTCGCCGCGCCCGCGCCGGCCCGGCTCTGCGCCCACTTCGGATACATTCAGCCCTTTCCGGGACGCGCGGGTGGCGCGCGGAGGCGAGAAGCGTTTCCGGGGGAAAAATGGAATCGAATTTAAGTGTTTCCGCAACGAAATTCCATTTGTTTAACCGGATCGAGGACGCGCGCCGAGAAGGCTAGGGATGTACATCCGTCGTGACTTATAGTGCAGAAGAATCGTACAAGGGACCCGAGTGGGAGTCGGAGCGAGCGCGCGTGTGCGGCACGAGTCGCTGTCGGGAATGCCTAGGTTTAACTTCCGCTTAAAAGGAACATGCTTATTTTTGTCATTATTGCTGCTGTACAAAATGAAACTGAACCGATTCCCGTACAAGAAGTCATTCACTGCATTTAGCAATTTCTTCACTATCACGGCTGTTATTAGCATTGCATTTTTCTAGATGTTAGCATGTCAACATTATATTCGTCTCTATGGCATGAATGTCAGATCTACTATTTTTTTTATTAACAAGAGGTCCACAATGTGCCACTAATAAATGCTAAAGAATAAGAAATCATAAATTTTCTCACTATAAATATCAAATTTAAAGCTTTTAACATAATTACACATCAGTAAGAAATTGTTGTGGAAAAAGTAATTTCAAGAAAAGAGTTTTATACTTAGTTGTATTCATTTTTTCTGTTCTGGTTCTATTCGATGCACTATCCTTTAAAAATATCTTCAACCGATGTGCAAACACATTATTATAAATACACGTATACTGTACCGAATAGACAAAGATGTTCTTTGATATATTTCCTCGTAAACCTTGACTACTCGTTATTTATTGGTATATGACCTCATGCTGAATCTGTTGTAACGTCGTAATATTAATGTAAAAACTAACAAAATAAATTACTCTAACACACGGAGTGGAGGTTCAATCATCAGATGTTTAAACATAATTGCGCGTATCCTATTTAAAAGAATACATGTCTAAACAATAAATAAAAAATTGGAATTCCAAGATTTTTTTCGCTAGCTGAGTAAAGGGAACTAACTGTCTTTCACAGGCTTTGTACAGCCGTTATTGGATTTCTGCATGATTTGCATGTTTTAGTGTCCTTTGAACGTTTAAACTTATTGTTTTAGTTCTAAGGTTTATCGACATGGCCAATTGATTTACTGAATTACATCGGAAAATCAGATTATTTAAGTAAACGGTCGCAAAAATGACTACAATGAAGAAGCAAACCTCAACTCAGAAAAAGGAAAAAGTTGTTTTTCATTTCAACCTAATTCATCTATTAATAATGCAAGCTATATTTCTTTTAAGCATCCGACTAAAATATAGACGTTTGACGGCTCAAAGCTGAATACACATTGAGGCTCAGTATTCATTAGCTTTCAGGAAAAAATAGACATTCACTTCTTGCACTTGACTTTTTTGGTGGCCGTGTTTTTATCGATTATGATTGGATTGTCTATCAAAAATTTTTATTCTTGCTTCCAGATAAATAGTTCAATGTAAGC
Organism: Eumeta japonica; assembly: GCA_005406025.1. Classification (NCBI taxonomy): domain Eukaryota; kingdom Metazoa; phylum Arthropoda; class Insecta; order Lepidoptera; family Psychidae; genus Eumeta; species Eumeta japonica. The sequence continues at coordinate 137,211 of BGZK01000816.1, read as the reverse complement.
AAGTAATGCTTGTTTTGAACTAGTACGTAGTATGTATAGTAAGCTGAAATTGATTAATAGATCCGGAACACACTGCGCGTGTTATCGATAAGAGATCTCCGCCACGTATTCTGATTCTGAGTCCTAAGTCAAATGTCAAAAACATCCTAACGCCGCCTGCGCTGAGCACGCGCTTCGTACAGCACTAATCGATGTCTCGGGCGGGCGCGCGGCGCGGGCGGGCGGCGCGGCGCGCGGGAGCGGGGATGTTTCTCGGACCTGAATTTTTTATACGACCCGCGCTTCTTTCGAAAGGTCGCTTGTAAACCGGGAACGAGTATGATAATGTCCGCCCTACGGTAGTTTAACTGGAGTTTCACGACTTTAAGTGAATTTTGGTTTGCGCCGTGCGGCCGTGGGCGGCGGGCGCGACACGGGTGGCGGGGATCGTGCAAAAGTGGGCGTGTATTTTAAATTTAGCACGCGCACGTTCGTGATAGATTATTCGCCCCAGTTTTTTGTTGTTTACTCCGTACGCAGCGCCGTAGTTCTGGACGAGAGAGTCGAAGTCGCGCACCGCCAAAACCGCACGTACTTCAGCTGTCTAAGCTCGTTCAGCATCTCCGTCTTGTCGTAAACACAAATCGTTCAAATTTTTAACTAAATTTAAGCGAATAACTAACAATTTAATTCTTCAGAAACATCTTAGCGCATTACTTTTTAAAATTATGTCTCAGCGACACATGCAAGCACGCACGCCCGAATCGCACGTCGAGCTGTTTACTTACTGAGGACGGAACGTATTCAACTTCATAGTCAAAATATCTTTATTTCATAGATTATAATATAACACTTAAAATAAGTCATGACCTTAAAGGAAATTACAGTGTTTTTACTTCTTACACTTTTTTTTTAATTACAACTAATTCGTAACTCAAGAAGAACGAGCAAGAAATTTGAAGATAGCTCTTTTTAAACCAATTATATAAAAATACGATTTTATATAAAACGAATGCAGGAAAAACTTGTAGGAAGTCGAGCTCATTATGTCCATTTATGCTCTAAATATTCAGAGATTGCATAATACTCTTTTGTGCAAAATGTTTGCTTACCAAATACTTTAAATTTGTTTAAGTGTATATTTTGTATATTCACAGGAATTTTATTAGACATGCGCAGACAGAACCTTCTAAGCAAATTTATGACCTAACTTGCGAATGTAGTCAACTAACATATATTTTTATTTCTAGTATTGAAATGATTACTTTTATTAAAACATTCAATTTTTTGAATATATTAAATTTTGATAAATAATCACTGATGCCACAGTTAAAATTCCAATTTCTTTTAACTTACTTCTAAGAGAAACACGAGATCTAGATTGCGCGAATGGCCCGCTTTTGTAAAATGAAAATTCTGTGAATATCCGCAGCATGTCCCCAAAGCAGGATGCCATAGGACATCAAAATATGGAAACTACCAAAATAAACCAATCTGGTGGTTTTGATATCGGAGAAATTTCTGATTTTTTTTCATTGCAAATGCGGCAGAGCTAAGCCTTTTCACCAATTCACCGATATGAAGAACCCACTGAATTTTATTATCTAAAGTAAGACCTAAGAACATAGTCACGAGGTCTGGTTCTATTTTTTACATTCGGAAGTGAGAATTTTACACGTTTCGTTTTCTTCCTATTAAGAAGTAAATTATTTAGAGTTAACCATATTTTAATTTTGGAGATAGCAGTGTTCACATTTTCACAATCGAGTGAATGTCTTTTAACTTTGAATAATAAAAAGGCATCATCTGCAGATTGTACTATCTCATGAATATCCTTAACAAGGCTTAGTAAGTCATTAATATAAACCAAAAATAGAAAAGACCGAGGATCGATCCCTGTGGTGCCCCATGCCGACCATGGATCCAGACATGTTATTGACATATTATTGACATCCACCTTCTGAACCCTATTAGTCGAATATAATGCCAGTAGGTCGAGTGCGCAACCCGTTACTCCATAATGATGTTGCTTCCTCATTAGCGTTTTTGTGATTTAAACACTCGAATGCCTTGGAGATCGCAAAAACTCCTGTCGCATTTCGCGAATCCTCCCAGGCTTCCAAAATTTTTTTTAACAAGCTCAACACCAGCATTAATTGTTGAGCGACCCGATCAAAACTAATTGTTTTTTAAACATTAGATTACTATAAAAATGTAGTAGAAGTTGATTTCGGATCAACTTTTCAAAAATTTTACTTAATGTCGGCAGCACAGATATAGTCCTAAAGTTAGTGGGGTTCAATTTACTACTTCCTTTGAATATGGGAACAACTTTGCTTTCTTTCATCAGATCAGGAAATGTGCCATCATCCAGACAATTATTAAAAGCAAGTGCCAAGTGCGGTGCAATACAATCCATAATGGAGTTTACAATTTTAACTGACAGACCCTAGAGATCAGCAGTATTTTTCATATCTAACGACTTGAATGTTTTAATTATGTGTACCGAATTTAAATTCTAAATTAATATTAATAGGGCGGAAAATTTTCCCTCGATAAGGATTCAGCAAGAGCAGGAGATGAATTGAAATGTTTGGTAGTCGAAATGGAAATGTCAGTAAAAAATGTTTCAAAGGCTTTTGCAACGCCAATGTTTTTTTTAGAATATTTTCCATATATCTTAAGTTGGAAGTCAAGACCGCGACCTTTAATTTTGCCTATTTCGTTCTTTATGACACTCCAAGTTGTTTTCATTAATTTTTTTCTGATCTTTATTTTGCTATTAATATAATTCATTTTAGCCGCGACACAAACACGTTTAAAGGTTTTTCAATCGATTTTAATATACTCAGAAAATCTCTCGCTTTTATTGTATGTTCTTTCGTCATAAAGGTCATACAACCTTTTCCTACTTATATGTATTCCCACTGTTGCCCAATCATTGAACGATAATGACTCATTTACTTCAATAATTCTTGTTTGCAAAATATTGTTGTGTTCCTCTTTTATTACACGAAATATTGAGTTGTACAACTCAATGGAATTGTTATAGCATTGTAGTTCTGGAATCCTCTACATGACACATTTTATAAATTCGACCCATCGTTTTTCGTTCATTGGGATGTACTTTTTTTAGATTTCTTTTAACCGGTATTTTAAAAGACTTATTGACCACTGTGGTCTGATTTTAAATTATTGATAATACATATCTGAAGTGGTTCAACATTTATAAAAATATTATCAAGACATGTCTTAGAGCCAGAAGTCATTCTTGTAGACTCCAAAAAAGGATTTACAAATTACAACACCCAAAAAACTCCGGAATTCTACCCTTGGGATTGGTGACTTCTAATAAGTTTACATTTAAGTCGCCATATATTACAATATATTTCCTTTTATCACTTATCTTATACAAGGCTCAATCCATAATCAATTCACACAATTCATAAGAAGAATAAAGGCGTCAGTATACGCTCATTACAATAAGCCGCTCGAGTTCCACACAGGCTATTTCCACAACTCGCTCAGCAGAGAGGCCCACAATATCAATTCTTTCCTTAAATTTTATATTATTAGGAATTACAATTAAGGAATTGTCATGTGATGGATTCTCTCTGCTGACCGTTCCTAAGACAATGTTCCATAATAAATAGTATATCAATATTGTCAGAGTCTATGAAAAGCTCAACCTCTAAGCTCATTATTTTTCATGCCCTTAATATTCTGTTGCACTAGGTTCAGAATACAATTATTGAGATTATTATTATTTCTAATCATTACATTAGGGCCAAATTGACGCAATAGAACTTTATTTTATAATATACTAAAGCTACTTTCAGCCTTTTTAACAATTGATGTATTGAAATTTAGGTGGAAAGAATCTACAAATTCCCTTTTGCCTAGAAAACCCTGTCTATTTTGGATTACTAAGTTAGGGTTTTTCTCTGTCGGAGCAGTCCGCTTTAATCCTCAGAGCCTCGCACTCCAACACAGCCTCCAGATCCAATCGAGCCGCGTCACTCTTATAACTAAACTTTGTTCTCTTTAATAACATAACAGAATCAATATTAAACACTGCCAAATATTGTTTAAAATATTTGGATAGAAACATCCTATTTATAGTTAGCATAAAATTAATTATTAATATATTAATCTCAAAAAATATATATATTAGCATCACTATAATGCCAAGTCGTACTGCACATAAGTGTATTTATATTATAATGATCTTTAATTTGCTTTTCTGACAAGTGATTGGAATATGGAAAAAGGCACAAAATTATTTGTAGATTAATTCGATAAAACAATTCTAGAAGGCGGGAGAAATAATAACAATAAAAATCGACTTTACTCTGTAGAATCTGCGTGACCGTCACCGATGTAGACGATTACGTAACTAGGCGAATTGTGAGTGCGGCGTCCAACACTTCTTTGATGTCGATAAGGAGCGAACACAGATGAGAACAGGACGGTTTTAGTTGCACTGCATTCAGAGAAGCTAAATAGTTAATGAACAAAATAATTTTCTTAAAAACAATCGAGAATAGTACCCGATAAAACGTAAAGAGTTCCCTTCCGACTTCCTTAGCTCTCTCGAAGCATCTACGCGTATTTACATTTAAAAGGAATTTGTCGGGGTCAGAATGTTCTAGAGTGCAATAAATCTTGTTTGTTTATGGTTTTTTACGTTTTGTTATTTTATAAATACATTAAAACCAAACAAAAGTATTTAAGTCGTTCCGTAGCAAATTGCTTTTCTGTACCACTCTCACTTTTCTGCGTAGCTCACATCTCAATTTTTGCCAACTTTGTATGATATAAATAACATAAAATTAATATGAATCACAAAGAAATTAAAAATTTGTAGAGTGTTATACTTCAAAAGGAAAAAAAAACAGAATTCTTATAGGATAATTCGCGCGTCTGTCTGTTCATCTGTCACAGCCAATTTGCTCCGAAACTACTGGATCGATTGATTTAACATTTACTAGACACACGCGCAAGCACGCTCACACACACGCTCACACATACGTCTGTGTCTGCGTCTGTGTCTGCGTTTATATCTGCGCCTGCGTCTTTACCTGCGGATAGGAGAATGCTCGCTGCTCCAAGGAGCAGAGAGTACAAGTGAAATAAAATAGATCTCACCTACAAAACATTGGAAGTTATGGTATTAAGATACCAGGGACTATATAATGCGGGCCTTCAAAGAGAAAAGTACATCAGGATACCTGCGCAGGATAGTTGCTACTTCACAGATAGGCTCCTGACATGCAACTCGAAGAAAGATTCAAAGAGCAGAATAACTTGAGAAGTGCCTTAGGGTTCAATTCTAGGCCTGCTCTTTTAGAATACTTTGTATGATGGCCTACTGAAACCGTAGTGATCGTCGCAAATAATTTCAATGAGATAAATCTTACGTTTGGCATAACTTTCGAGAAATTCAGTCAGTGGATGAACACAGTGAATCTGCAATTAATTACAACACAAACCCAGACAGTTCTCATCACTAGCAGAAAACGGAAGGAAATCACCACATGAATGCTGCCGAGCAGGGCAGTACAATATAACCATTCATTCGGTATCCGGGTATAATGATTGATGACCAACTTATTTTCAAAAAGCAGGTAGAACATGTGAGTGCTAATTGAGGGCAAGTTTATCATGACTAATGCCTAATGTTAGAGGTCAAAAACAGAGCAAGATAATGTTGTTATCGTTGTAGATACTTCGGTGTTAACATACAACCTATAGAATATCTGTCTGGATTAACACCCTTTAAATTCAAGAATTACGGAGAAAAGTACCATCAATATACCGGCCGAATACTTTAAAAATGGCCAGTGCTTTCCGTACGGTTTCTGAGCAAGCAGTGCGCGTTAGTGCCGGAATGATGCCTAATAGAGCTCTGGCTGAAAAAAGATAATTCTCTACCGGCGACGGAGATCTTCTTCGTTGAGTCTTCATGAACTTAGAACTGAAGTACGGCAGCACAACACAACTCAATGGCAAACGCAGTGGGACACCGCAAAACCGGGAAGGTGTATCGTCTTACACCGCAGGTAAATGTTTGACTGAGTACGAATCATGGCAAAGTCAATAGTTAATGCCTAATGGCAGTTTCCGCGGGGGAAACAGAAGGAGAAGGTTTTTAGTCGGTACTGTACATCTGCGGCCGACATATCAGGCCGAAAAACTAGTTCTCATGATACCTAAAAGTGTTTTCCCAACCTCTATAAAAGAAAATTACGTACGCGTACATGTAAACACACATCGCGTATAATATTTATTGTGATATACTTCAGTTTTAGTTACTTCTAACTTCAGTCTTTTGTTAAACGGACAAATAAATTGATAAGAATCGTGTTTTTGCGTTTAATGTCTCTTTGTTTATTTTTTGTTTTCTTTTTACAGAGTTAGACATAAATGGTACAGTGTCACCATACATATAATTGTATGTATGGTGTATAAAATGCAATTTATTTCGCACATTTTAATCTTTAAGCACAGGTCAAGAATTCAATGTAATTGAAAAAGTTATACAGTTTTGTTTCTCGCTGAATATATTAAGACTTACATTGTTTCTTTGCATAGTAACGTTTTATATTAATAACAGACTTATGGTTTATCAATAATTTCAATAGTATAAGAAATAGAGAATAAGTTATGATAGTTTTTAGGGTTCTATACCTCAAAAGGAAAAAACAGAACCATTATGATCACTTTGTTGTCCGTCCGTCTGTCGGTCAAGATCCTTTTTCTCAGGAACGCGTGAAATTATCAAGTTGAAATTTATACCAAATACTCAAGTCCAATGTCCCTTGGAGTTGTGAAAAATTCAAACTTCTAAGCCAACGCATTCAACAGACATAGCCGTTTATGCCGCAAATTTTCGACACGCGCAAGGGAATCAAAATTTACAGGATACTTTCCGTGAACTCAGAATCTGGAAATTTGGTACGAAGTAACGTCTTATAGCACAGATAAAGGAAAAATTGCGAAAATCATAATTTTTTAATTACATCATATAATAAAAATATTTTTAATAATTTTAAACTTACTACACCTTTCCTCATGAACGCGTAAAGGTATTAAATTAAAATTCATATAAATAGTCAGGTCTATAATACCTTTAAGCTGTAACAAAATCAAACTTCTATGTCAACGCAATCAAAAGAAATAGCCATTTAAGCCGCATATTTTAAAACTTGTAACTAGCAAGGAAATCAAAACCTAAAGGTTTCAAATTCCAGTCGACCTAGAATCTTTAAATTTAGCATGAATTAACGTTTTATAGAATACATAAAGGAAAAATTCCAAAAACTTAAATTTTTATTTACATCACATAATACAATTTTTTTTAATAATCATAAACTTATTACCCTTTTTCCCATGAACCCGTAGAGGTATCAAGTTGATATTCATATTAATACTTAGGTCAATTGCCTTTAAGCTGTGAAAAAAAATTACAAACATAATTGTAGTTACCGCATTGACCGCGACTTATCTCTAAGTATGGGGAGGGGACGACATTTTATCGCGTATGTACGTCGCACTCTTTAGGATGCCGTGACAGATGGATCATGTAAAAGATATTATTTAGATAACCTAGGGGCTGCAAACGGCCATTGTAAATGTAAATGTATATAGGTCACCACAATGTCAAATTAATGTTGCAATAAATGCATAAATATAACAATATACAGCAGCAGCAACCTCAATAGGTATACTTCATGTTCTCGTCTGATTGTTGTGGAAGTCTTCAATATCGATTTTAGAATGAATCCTCAAAATATAATTTCCACAAATTTTTCATCCATAAACAGGTTTCTGTTATAGAAGTAGTATAACTATAGATAACGTTTTTTCGAACTCCAATGTTCAATGTAGTACTATTCATTCTTTTTTCAGTGACCATTTACAGATCTGATTCAAATTTAATACTTAATTAGTATTTGTGAACCAGATTTCTAAATAGTGATTAAAAAAACTTTGTAAATAAATAACTTGGATAAAAGAACTTGCAACACTGCTGCAAGGATAGTGTAGGTATTTCAGTTATATTATATAATAAATGATATGTGTTTTTTCTAATATATTAAGCGAAGTCTTATTCGATTGACAATATTTTCCTTTTATTTAGTGCTCTGCTAAATAGTGTCCAAACGTTTACGGTATAAACATGAATTTCGTGTTTTGTTACTTAAACAAGGCATGAGAATGTTGATACAATTTGATACTATAGTACAAAGAATACAGTTACCTATGATCTATTAGGATGAAAAAAAACTGTTTTCATAATAATACACCGTTATTTATATCATCAACTAGAATTTGATTTCAGCACTCGATCAAAGTTTAATTACCGCATGTAACAAAACACTTGCAAAACATTGTAATAATTGTCCAAAAAAAAAAAATTGTAATATTTATGTTTCTGTAAATATAAAATTTTTTCCTATTTGTAATACCCCATGATAGAATTTGTATAAAAACCAAACTATTGTATAAAACTGTTGCAGTTTCGAAATTAAGAAGAAGTGCTAGAAATTGAATATATTTGAACTGAAGTCGGGTATTATTCGATATTCACCGATTGCAAAGAAGTAAACCTTTTACAAAACATGCTTTTATTTAGATACTGTACACAAACGTAAATAATATGCCGACGTGTGCGTGGCGCGCGCGCCGAGATCTACGAATGGCCTACCCTCTTAATCCGGAGCTCTGTGGGGCTCATTTCGTTCACTACACGTGGCTCAATTCTGCACGTAGGAACAATATGTATAGCCTAAGTAAACAATGAAAAAACGGAACAATAACACAACAAAGCGGTGTCTTGAAAAGCTCAAAAATTACCGAGAGGAATATGAACTAAATTTTTGGTTTTAAATATTTTATTTAAAACCTGAAAAATTATGTCCTTTAAAATTTAACATCGAAAATATTTATAACAAACAAGTTTCTTCCTTCCTCAGACATCTTAAATATGACTACACTTCAAATATAAAATATTTTCATTACATAAATTATACAATAACATTTGAAGTAAGTCATGAAATTTAATGAATGTACAGTATTTCAAAACTATGCCGTTTTTCTAAAGTACCACTCATTCATAAAACAGTTATCCCTCAAAAAATATGAGATATGAATGAGCAAGAAATTTGATAGTAACTCTTTTCAAATTAATTGTAAATATTCACAAAGAAGTATAAAACTATTATAAAAAGTAACGAAATTTCTAAGAACTTGAGTCCATGAACATTTGTGTAAATATTCAGGGACTATATAATAAATACCCTTTTTCGCCCGAGCACTCCTAGACTTGTGAAACGTAAAATATAAATTTTAAGAGCTTGATGTTATATTTCAAAACTTTAAAGTAATCTTATAGAGTAATTACTGTTACAGTGAACAGTAATGATGTTCAGTGCTCACCTTCAGCTCATCGTCAGGAGAGGTCTGCGGCACCATAACCATCTGTGGCCATTAAAGTTGCATATACATGTAAAACTCAAAGTGTCAAAAAGTAATTTACCCCTTTTGGAATCGATGATTAATATACCTACATATATTCATACGACCTTATGAGTTAAATAGTAGCTTGCAATAATTTTTGCCGTGAGCCAATTTTATATTTAAACTACATAAAAGGAGATAACACCCATCAAATATTATAAACGCATCGCACGTATGCACTTCCATGTTAAATTGCTTTATTACAACATGCTTCATTATAACATAGCGCATTTCCAATGGCCGCCTGCATCGGACCAAGTGCGTTAGAATTATTAGGAAATATATTGCTTTAGCTTCAATTTGATTTACGCTATGAGGACGTCGTAGCTTAATTCACCAAAATCCATTAAATATCGTACACGTGACCCGCGAGCATTATATATTCATGGTGCGGTGAAACTGAGCTTCAGATAGCTTTAAGGATAAGCTGTTACGACACAAAAACTGTTTTAGTCGCTTATACCGGAAACATTTTTTTTCTCCAACGATCTCCAAAGCTCAACGCGTAAGACACTTATTGCAACTAGTCTGTCGATTAGTTTTCCTAGTTTTCTGCCTAGATGTATATCCATATCAACCTCAAAGTGCGTGTTTAATGTGTTAATACTAAAAATAAAAGAAAATTTTACTGTTTCAAGAATACGCCATAAGTGCGTTTAGCTTCTAAAAATATGTAGGTTTTTAAAAACGACAGCCGGAAAAACGTCAGATTATCATTTTTGAAAACTTACCAACTTAAACTTCGAAAATGAAATACATCAGTTTAAAATGCGACTGCGGAAAAAAAAACTGGCCAAGAGCGTGTCGGACCATGATCATTATAGGTTTTCGAAGCCATTCTTACAAAAACAAACACTACAGATGAAAAAGTACTTTGTTACACTTTTTCTTTATTTCGTGCACAGAATAGTCAAAAGCACTTTAGTCGCCTATACCTAGAAAAATAGGTAGGTATGTCGACTATTACCTTTGAACTAGTGCAAACTAAAGTGCATCACCAAAAGAACAAACTTCAGTTATAAAACAGTATATCCGATCATGTTCAAAATAAATTTTATTGAAAATGTTTATTAAGCGTTACCTTTGTTACTTTTTTTCATATTTTTTGTGTTTACAGTTTAGAAAATAGAGAGGGGAGTGACACGACTGCTGCAAATATCGGAGCGATTGTTTCCAAAATTATTCACGTAAACATAAAATTGCTTAGAAACCTTAGTATTTTTTTTAATAACTGTTGAAATATGTGCCACTCGTTGATGTTTGCTGAAAACTTTTTTTTCCACTTCTGCTACACGTATGGTGTGCCCTCCTAGAAATATTTGTATTTGTTATTAACTAGCAAATTAATTAGCGGTTTATACAAAATACCTACACTATAAATTCTATCAATGTACATCTTGTAATTTTTGAATAAAATGCCTGTGACATACAGATGAACGAACGGACGGACATGTTAATGGATTCTGCTTTTACTATATTGGCTCGGTACCCTAAAAATTAGGACTGACTGTTTAGGGTTCCGCATACGTGCGTGCATGCGTGTTCAAAATTTCAAAATTTTCATTATTTGACAGGAAATTAGAAAAATTGTAACACTACGAAGACCCGAAAATCACAAAAAAATTCTGACAAGTGAGGATGGGACTCACGCCCTCAACGTTCCATACAAAATAAATTATGTATGTAAATATTTCATCTATTACGAGTTTCAATTATTTATGTTTATTTTCGATTCCGACGCAGACTAGATATTGGTGGCAGGAATTCGAAACTAGCCTTTTTTTAAAAAAAAAAGATTTTATTTAAAGTAATCCAAACTTTCGAAAATCTTAAGTTTTAATTGTTGAAAATTAAATAATGTTATCCCATATATTGGTCTAAATCACGGTCTATACTCCAATTGCAAGTGTCAGTTTTTAATCACATTTTTTTTTCAAATGATATAACTACAAATTAATAACTTTCAGATCTTCTCCATTACTTGGGCTGTTGGATCTGTCCTCTTCCCAATTTACCAGATTATCAAAATACCAAAGAGGTACTAAACCTTAAAACGACTTAACTAATCTCTGACCAATATTAAACAGAAATAGAAACTTTCCTTTCAAATACCTTATAAGATAATAAAATCTTCTTTGTTTATTTCCAGTAAGGCAGCTCCAGGTTCTAAATGTCAAATGATAATAGGGCCATATGTAAATGGTTCTTTATCCTCATTAACTATAATCATTATAAACATTTAAATGCCTACAGGAAATACACATAGTTTCCTACATAACCAACACATAGTTTTTTCAACAAACGATGTTGAAAAAACTATGCCCACCATCTTACTACGTGGAGTGAGACAGTACTACGACCCGAGCAGGAAGTGCGAGGAGTGCAGCGATACACGCACAAGTTGTTCTCGTGAATGTTAAGTTTGATGATGTAATTACACTTTTACGGAAGGAAAGTACACGTAAACTTACATTTCGTTTGTTCATTAGTGTAAGGTGAAGCTTATAAAATTAAAAATGAAAACAAAATATAAGTGGTATTAGTAACTAAAAATAAAAATAAATTACAGAAATATAATTTTTGAAATTCTTGCTAAAACACCAAGTGATTTACTACGTCGCGAATCTGCATCGAAATACCAATTTAAAATGAACACAGTAAAAAGAATTTTTAATCAAAAATATTATTTGCACGGAAATAAATAAAATTGGTTAGAAAATCTAACAATTTATGTACCGCCCTTCGAGGAATGAATATATCTTAATTATAGAAATAAATCTTTTGTATTTGTATTAAAGAAATAAATCTTTTGAAATAAAGTGCGCAATGTAACTTTATTGTTATGTGCCAGAAAACTTCTATGAAGTATTAAAAAGAATTGTAGACACATAATCAAGCGAGCTTATGAAACATAGATGAGAGTGCCAAAAAAACACGATGTAATTTGAAACAACGAAAGATAGTACGTTAATTACACCATAGAGACAAGAGAATAGGGTAGAAATTTTTTTATTACGTAGATCTTATGCAATACATGTATATCATACGAATGTTGTTATTTTTTTATTTGGTTTCCATATTTCTGTTGATATCAATATTATGTCAAAACAAGTATGAGCTGTTCCGTTTCATCATACAGTGATGAAAGATAATAGTAATTTGTTTAATTTCGACTTAAGTTCCCATTTATGTAGTGGTAGAACTTTTTTTCGAATAAAGTAATGAGTTTTTTTCGAGGAACGTTCTGTGAGGTACTGTTTTATAGACGCAGTCGTACCTTCGTTATTTAGGGCATTTAGAATCAAAAGACGTTTTCGCATATTTTTGAGAATAACACCAATTTTTTCTTAGAATAACGCGTTTGACTGACAGTATTTGTGTCTCAGTATATAATGTGAAAGCACGACATCTAAATAGCTCAAACTTTATGCTGCACATTGGACTTTTTGAACTGATGTCACCCGTGAGCTATGAAAACCATCCCAGACAGGGATACAGTAATTAACGCTCGGTTCACAGACCAAGTATGTACTGCATGACAATCGGCGACAGCTGAATAAGAACAAATTATCGTTGTATTTAGGTTTACTAGATTTACTAGATTTATAAGTATCGGTGTCGGTGCTGACCGTATGTTAAGTGCTGGCTGATTCGATTTTCTAATTCCGGAAGTAATTCATTTAGTCTAAACGATATTAAGTACTAAGAAGTTGAGTGATAGATATTGGGAGACTATTGCTAAATCGGGACCGTTAGAAGGATGGTCTATAATTGAACTCGTGTGCTGAAAGTCGTTAATTTTGAGCGCTGAGGGCGCGGATGTGTTGTCGTGGGGTAGCAACAGTCCTTGAAGTTCGATATTAGGTCGGTTGCTGCTCATAGCAACTAAAACCTGTGGTGTTTACCATATTTTTATGTAACATAGCATTAAACAATAATGTTCTTTTGATCACAAAATAGCATTGAAACCAGATAACCGGTCACAGAAAAAAAATCGCGATCAAAATTTTCCATGCATTTTCATAGACTTTGGTAAGCCTTCATTTTGAAACAGCACACGGTTCATCGACATTTTCTGCTGCATATTGATAAATCTATCTCTCATCGCCCATAACGACGTCGTAAACGCGCCGAAACGAGCCTGCTTTAAATTTTGATTTCATATCACGGCACCATTCTCCCTTAACGTAGTTTCGAGACTGCGTTAGATTGTACCCCGCCCGGCATGAAACTATTCTCCTTACGCGAAAGTGTCCAGCTAGAATTTCATGGACACTCCTCGGTCCAATTTGCAGTTCATGAAAAATTTATTAATACGTGATTCAGCTATTTCCTTGAATCATTTTTTTTTCTGCCAGCACGTTTTTTTTGTTACAGCAGTCAAAAGGAGGCAACTTTTTTCTTCGTGCGCAAAAGTTACTTGATCGTTCTTAATTGCGTTAAAGCAGAGACAAAACAGTCGCTTCACGAGGGCTTTTGTCTTTGAATGATTTTTCTGGTTTCAGTTGGCATTTAAAATCGTATAAAATAATCGCACAAAAATATTCTCAATGTAAGTCCCGCTTTCAGTGAGATGGAAATTATAATTCTGCTCTTAAAAAAACATGAAGTAAAATTAAAATTTCGAATGTTCATATTTTTCTCTTAAATGATCGAGTTGGAACTCGGTAAAAACCAGCTAGTTTCTTTTTGTTAAGGACTGATTTTCGAAAAATATTGTACATGATTTCTTATATTCGCTTTCTTGGTGAAGTTATCGAATTTTTCGAATAACGAACTAACAGACTTTTTAATTTCAGTACTAATATTTATGATTTTCAGGTGTAGCATTATTTTATTGTTCTGCTAATACATTGTCTAATATACGTGTGTACTATAATAGGATTGCGTTGGAAAATTTGTATATTAGACGAGTTTTTATTCAACCTTAAAAAGTAAAACCAATTTATTTATAGTTTAAAATGATGAGATAATACACAAAGTCGCTAGTTCATAGAAATATGAAGTATTTCAAAGAGCAGTAAATTCTAAACTTTCGAGGTCGCGTAACAAACACAAACTCGGCGGGGGCGCCTATTCAAAGTTGTGCACCACACGACTAAGACCTACATTTCGAACTGCGGGGAAGCAAATCTTAACTCACTAGTCCTCAACTATTAAAATAAATCATAAAGACATCGAATTAGAGTCTTAAGATAAAATTGTTTTATTTCTTTGGTCAAACAAAAGTTGCAGGCAAATTTTCATAGAAATTTATACACGTGGTAGAGCCACGCTTCCGGCTGCAGCGCGAAAGTGGACCGGCTTGACCTGTGAGGTGCGACACTCTCACAAAATATAGATGCTTTCGCTATTGCTTTCATCCAGTGAGTGAAAGCTTCAGACCACTCTTTCCCTCCAGCAGATATTCTATTCCTTCCTAACAGGCCAGCAACGACAATGACTCCTCTGGGTTGTGAGTACTCATGGGCAGCAGTGTTTTTCTGCTTTCCGGTGGCTCGCATGTTCGCTTGTCTTTTGAAAATTACATATGTAAAAAAATATTTTAGCGTATATTACTTGGTCATTGGTGATGCAGTACTTTCGTTAATATTATGTATAATCAAATTCAGCTATTTAGAAATTAAATGAGGGTGAAATATGTAATTATTTCTACAGATAATGGTATAAGCTCATAATAAAACCAAAAAATATTTTTGTTATTTGTCTAGAAAATACTTTATTATTATCATGTTCGTGATTTGGTTGTGAATAACTGTTTTCTATAAAAAATAGTACCATCTTTTATTTTTCCCAGCCGTCGTTGAAATTCCACTGTGGGACATACATTTTGCCTCTGTGGCATTTGTCACCCAGGGTAGTCCTCGATCTTGCCCTCGTCTTCAGCCCATCTAGTGGGAGGAGGAGCGGTTCGTCTAGTCGTTACTCAAGAACCTTTCATAGCCAATGATAGTCCATTTTGGCAGCGACGAGGCCTACTCACACCACTGCAGCTCGACGGTTCTATGAGTATAGCGGATGCTACAATTCTACACCGAATTCTTTACTAGTTGCGAATTATATTTTATTGAGTAAGATAACAATAACTACTTATACAAAAAGTTGAAAGACTTTCACTGTGTCAAAGCAACATTACGAAATCATGTCTAGCATACATAAGTACACAATATAACGGAAAAAAAGTGAAACCGGATTATTATTAAAAAATGCGTTTCTAATATTTTCCTGTGTTATTGTATTCGGCGTTGATCTGGCGATTTCTTTATCGATAATATTTATATTATATTCGATATTCAGTAAACTCTTAGACGTTTGTAAATTGTTTTTGTTTTTTGTTTCATAATGAAATTTATTTAAACCATATGTCGAAAGTCTCCGAGATTTACTATTTTTTACTTTATCATTATTTAATGTCGTTAACACAACCAACCACATCAAGATACATCTGTACGCGTATAAGTTCACAAGCTTATAAGATATTATAGTTGCCAAATTAAACGAACCATATTATTAAAGATAAAAAAACAACTTTTAAAAACTTTTATTATATTATCATGTCAAGTACATACATAAGAAAGGTTCCAAAGGAAAAATTTATAGATCAATTATTTTAACATTTTTTGTTGTTTTCAATGAAAAAATTTTGTTAGCTAACAATTGCCTATCTTATTGAGAAACAAACATAAACATTTGTCTCTAACAGAATAATATTCCATCAAGTATTAAGAATTCACTATGATTTGTTCAAGTTTTTGAATTGATATTTAATAATGTAAAAAAATATATTTTATGTAGTGGACTCATTTTAGAGACATCGTGCGCTTGTTGCCACACTTGTGCAGGTCTCTGTTTTAAACGTCAAATTAATATTATAAAAAAAAAACTGGGCAAGATCATGTCGGACCGTGCTCATTATAAGGTTGCGAAGCCATTATTACAAAGAAATGCACCACAGATGAAAAAAGTACATTGTTACATTTTTTTCATATTTCCCGCACAGAATAGTTATAAGCACTTTAGTCCTCTATAACTAGAAAAACAAGTAGGCATTTCGACTATTACTATTAAACTAGTGTAAACAAAAGTCCATCATAAAAGAAAGTATATACATGGCACTTACGTTTTTTTGTTTGAGAAGCGCAGCTTTTCAGCAATAACCCAAAAACAGAATGTCAAATCATGGAGGGGACACAATTTTGCAATTTTAGAACAATTATTTCCGGAATTATTCAAGTAATCAGAAAAATTGCTTAAAACATTAAACTGTTATTTTTAAAATAACTGTTGAAATATGTGTCACTCGTTGATGTTTGCTGAAAACTTATTTTTCAGCCTCTGCTACACGTATGGTGTGCCCTCCTAGAAATATTTGTATTTGTTATTTAACTACCAAATTAATTAGCGGTTTATACAAAACACTCACACTATAAATTCTATCATTTTGTTGTTTTTGAATAAAATGCCTGTGACATACGGATGGACATTACGAAATTATAAGGGTTCTGTTTCGGTCATTTTGGCTTGGAACCCTAATAATGGAGATAGAGTTCCGGTAGCCAGGACTTTTTTATTGGAAGTTACCTCCTCCTTATGAACTTTTTTTTTAATTTCTCAGTTATTAATTGTTACTGAATTATTAGCGAAAAATTAAATGCCTTTTTTCATATTAATTTGTTAATAACTCTTGCAATATTTCGTATACTGTAATAAAATCATTTTAGTAGATATTTTTATATGTCACTTCGAATCGAACGAGTTACTGCTCATATTTTTAAGAGCTATAATAAGAATTAACTTCTCATTTGAACCTGTGAACTAGACTATGGCATACAAATGATAATAATAGCTTAGCAATACACGTCGTGTACAATCACTTTGTAAGTTTCAATCCTGGACGTATTTGAGGTTTGACCGTCTGGCTGTCTTAGACGTTAGAAGGCACTTAACTTGAATATCAAATTTTGATGAGTATGAATATTTTATTGCCCGATACCGCTATTCAATTGCTAAATTCAAAGCTTTGTATAACTGGAATACTTCTTTTAAAAATTTGTCGCACTGATAAAACAATATCTGAAATGGGAAAAATAGTAAATACGAAAACGTGCACGAAAGCGGTATTCGAAGTACATCTTTAAACCGTTCTTCAAAAACTGTGGGAATTTTTTGAACGAATTCAGAATACTCGTTGCTTAGATAATATCAACATTTCTTTGCCGCTTACAGAATTATATTGCAAATACTTTCTTGCAGGTACACTAAGCTATTCGTAAATTAAATACTTACCATGTTTGTACGAGCATTAAACTTAGTCGCGTGTATTGTATGTACAGTATATGAATATTCATTTACACGTAAGAAATAAAGCATTCTGTTCCCAATGTTATCGCAAAAGGTATTTGTTTGTTAATAACTCACACAATACACTAAATGTATGTCCTTCATTTGTTTTGTTTCAGGGACATGAAAATTTTTTGAGACAATCGGATTTTAAAAAGTCATCGCTCCGACTTTGTAATATAAATAGCAGACAAATAATATCTTATTTACTAAGAAAAAAAATATTTGCGAAACACAGTGAACAAGATCTATTTCAATACGAAACACCACTAACGATGTCGACTAAACGATAAACAAAATGGCCGCCAATCAGAATTGGGTGACCATCTCGGACGCCGAGGGTCGCGGGCGCAGAAAGGCTGTATAAGGAGTTCTAACTCAGGAAGGGTTCGTAGTATAAATAGGTCACCGACTGTGAATATAAGACACTTTATTTTGCTTTATTTTATTACTTTGTTCAAAAGCTCAAGGTTGAATTAGTCCTCTCATATTACGCTAATATTGCATAGGCGCTAATATAAACATCGGTATATGAATGCACGCTAAAGGAATTTAACTTTATCACAGAATAACTAGTGCCTAAATTATTTAAATTTGTTCTAGCTTTAGTCTGCTTCTTTGCTTGTACGAACATAGAACCAATTTTGGTTTTTTTTCATGCGGATCAAGTATTGCTAACGAAAATTTCCGAAAAAGAACAAGGACCAACATTCAAAACCAGAACTGGGTTTGACAATGGAATTATAATAAAAAACGTAAGCTTTACCGAGAATGAAATCAGATCAACCAATAAAATTAGAAATGTATGCACAAAAACCCTGAAACATAAATGGTACCTTGTAGTGAACATTCTCCAGTAAAATGGGTAGAAATGTGCCACTTTCAACACTAGGTTATAGACGAATAGCACTTATAATTATATATCCTAACTAGCTGACCCAGCAAACGTTGTTTTGCCCTTTCTTTCGGGTGGCTAGCCTATCTAATTAATGTCCACAGCTCTGCCAGCACGGACTTAGAATGAATTCCGTCGTTTTTTGTTGTACGTTTTAATCCCGGTATCGTTTTCAATTCTGATCCTGTCACACTTTTGATTCTGATTTCGACCCCAGATCCGTTCTCAATTTCGATTTTAGTCCCGAATTTGATTTTGATTCTGTTCCCATTCTCGATTCCTACTTTTGATTACGATTGTGCTACCAGTCATAGTTTCGATTTATACAAAACCGGGGGTAATCAATCAATTTTGTGACATTGCATCATTTTTTTTTCTTAAAACTTTCCAAATACATTGGAAAATAATTATACAAAAATCCCTAGGAAGGAAGCACTTTAAGTTATTTCAGAATTTTGAAATTTTACAGGCCGCTTTTCAATTTTTTCTTATTCGGACTATTACAGACTCTTAAAAAAGTAAATTAGGCAATTTGGTTCCGACGTTCTCAAGTGTTGCGCGTACCTACGAACAGCATTTCATTGGATAATAAGCCCAATAACTTTATATATGTCCGTTTGTTCGGCTTTTTACTGAAAATGTTTAGGAATCCTGCGTGAAAATGAGAAAACAATGAGGTAATTTGTCGGATTTAAATTAAAGGTTGAACTGGTATCGAAATTGGGAGCAAAACCGGAATCGGAATCAGAATCACGATGTCATCAGTCGATATTAAAGATGCATGATTACATGCACGATTACACAAGCGGAGTCATGAGCGGAAGCTACCTACAATAAAAATTATCAAAATTTTAATTCTATATAACGGTTGTGTGAGGATTACGAAGAACGCTTATAACTTCACCGATTTAGATTAAATCTAATGCTATGAAATCTGAAAATCAATGAAAGATATACGATACTTTTTTAGGGTCCGCGAAAATGACTATGATTCCTTATAACTTAACCGACTTCAATAAAATTTAGAAGAAGATAGATGGAAATCAATGAATCGATATACGATACATTTTTTAAGGTTTTATGGGCGTCGCTAAGTATCCATACAGTTTAATGAATTTCAAAAAACATATGGAGCTACTTGGAAGCCAATAAAAGAATATTCGATGAGCCGATAATATAGTTTTCATATCGCCTGCATTGAAAATGCCTAGTTTCATGCCTGTTGAGCCGACAGAAACTAGTCAATTTCAGACCAATGCGACCGTCGCTGGGCAGCAATGAGCAATTTCTGCCCGCAGGGCAGGAATTGATCATTTTCTGCCCGCTGAACGAAGTTGCAGATTTATTTTCAATCCTGTCAGAGTATCTTTTGTTTATTTCATGCCTTTATAATTGTCTTGTAACCGTCAATTGTATTGACATATTATAACCCTGTGTCCTGATATGTCAATATCAAAATCAAAATATTTAAAAGAGTACAATAAATTTTTCAATACAGTTGATATGAAAAATATAGTGTGTGACGTGAGATGAAACATGATTTCAGAGCGAGTGATGTCAGCCCTCGCTTCGCTCGGGCAGCCAACTTCACTCTGGTCTGAAATCGTTTTGTTTCATCCCTAGTCACACAATATACTATTGACTAACTACTTATAAGATTATTTACTATTATAAATAGTAAAAGTATCATACGACAAGCGTATTTGGATATCCACAATGCATGTCCCTTCATGTATGTGTGGTAGTGAAAATTGCGTGTGGCAGAAGAAAAATGGAAGTAGAATTAATGTAGTAGAGATGCGATTTTTATGTAATATGTATGGAGTGTCTTTGAAATATAGATGTAGGTGCAGTGATGTCAAATAGAGGTTTGGTTTAAAAGAAGGTTTAGGTAACTAGAGTAGAAAAATATATGTTGCCCATCTAGAAAGGATGAATGAAAGTAGACTGGCAAAACAAACCTATAGAGCAAATGTGTTCTAAAAAGGCCGACAAGGGTCGCCCCAAAAGTTCAATGCAAATCAGATACGTGGCATACTAAAAGGGACCAAATTTTAAGCATCGAAATCGAACGAGCTTGTATGAAAAAATTGATGGTTGACAGTAAAGCAGAAGAAATATGCAAATATTGTACCACGCGGAAATTTATAGTCGCTGCCTACCTTTCTGGGAAATAGGCGTGAGTTGATACTATAAAATTATTCGAAGATCTTTATATCTCATATTGAATTACGAAAAAGAAGGGACAAAAATGTTGAATTCCTCCAAAGAAGCCGTTGATTTCCATCTCGACCAGTACCAGGTGGTACTAGCGGACGAAATAAGCTATTACCGATCAACAGACCACACCATATGCCTACAGATCGCCAAAACTTCTTCATGGACTATGCCGATTTCTTATGCGTACTTTATTGTGAATCTGCACATAGTCATACCTTGCAGTAATCACTTGTTAGAATATAACAAGTGCCCAGTACAATGACGACATATTTAATGTAGTGTTTGCACTATCTATAATTATTCTGGTTCGATCCTTCTAATATAACTTACATTTAGTTCATTTTTAAATGAATTCTTGGTTTTACTTATAATTTGTTGTTGTTACTGGTCTGTCAGATGTTTTTACGATGGCATAGTACAAATGTAAGCTATAAGTAAATTAAATTAATTCAATCGTACGTTTTAGTTAGCTTGTTTAATCACTATTATTTTATGGTGTTTACAGTATTTTTAAATACACATATTTGTTAATTTGATAAATTATTTTTTTTTCTATTTATACTATTAACTTTATAATATTAATTTCATGAAATATTTTAAGTATTTATTTTGATTGGATTGTTTTCAATATATTAGTATTCATAAGTAGCATCAGTAGCGGTCGGTCGATAGCGAGAGATCCTCCTCACCACTTGCGGCGGTCTGAGCCATGCGCTGAGCCGCCAAGGCCGCGCACGCTCGTGGCGTGTGCTGAGCGGTGTGTTCGAGACTTGCGTCACAGTAGAGGCGTTAAGTCAACTCCCTTTCGGTGATCCTACACAGATACTTCCCGAAACAGCCGTGCTTCAAAGGCACCTACGTCAGGAGGAATATTAACATGTAGCGCCACCTGTTTACCCATTGTTTTAACACCGAACGAGCCGTCTCAACGACTCAAAAGTTGGTGCTGAGTTGCAGCAGCCTCTCATTTCCAGTGTCTTTTGAAACTCCCTTCATTTGGCATCGGCTTCTCTCGGTATTGGCCGTCGTTCGCCCGATCCCTGCTCTAACGCCTTTCCACGTCACGTGTCTCGGAATGTAACGACTCTTCGAGATTTCATGACGGCAATTCTGCCAGAAAGCATATCGACTCGTACGGTAGCCCCTGGTCACCCTACGAGTATAGCATATCTTTAACTTACTATCCCAAAACGAATTAATCAATGTAAATATTTAAATTAACTGCATAATCGTTCTCTTATTTTAAAATGACTAATGTGTATTTTTTTAAACATATTAATAGTTTTTAGCGTATATTTAATAAAAACAAATGTAAGGAAGTTTTAATTAATATAAATAGTAGCAGTAATTCTGATAATTCATTTAGTTAACTTAGATATATTTTTAACAGAATTTCGATTTTTGAGCAAAAACTTCTTTAGGCATGTAAGACGATTTTCAGATGGTTAAAATCTTGTACGTTCCCGTCATCAACATGCTTATGTATATGTGAAAATCTCTTAATGCACGTTACATGATTTTTTATGAGTAAGATCTTATGAATTCGCATCACAGAAATGCTATTGTTAATAGTATATGTGGAAATTATATTTTTAAATCTAATTCAATTGCAAAATTATTGTTGTTTTGAAATCGTAATGTTAATTCCACGGTTTTAAGTTTTCTCTTCTATCGGCAGCCTCTAACGATTGCCTATTAGATTTTTTTGATGTAATTCTTTATCGTAATGTGAGTCACGCACGTGGGACCGGTGCAGCGCCGCGGCCGGTCGCGGTCCATCACGACGTTTTTCATTCAAAGTGACAGGTACCACTTTACGTCAAATGGTTATAAAAAAGTAATACGAGTAATTAAAATATAATATTATACTCTATCCACTATTTTAATTTTAACTTTCCTCATTTTAGACATTGATAAAATTTATTTCAGATATAACTGTAGTTCGACTATGAATGAGAAATAGGATTTAATGTAGAAGTGTAAAACCGAACCGTAGTGAATAGAGCTAGGTATTTCAAAATACTATGCGAAAAAGTGATGAATAATTTCTCGATTATAATTATATATTTAATAAAATAAGCATGAAAAATCCACACCAACTGCGACGGCAAATGAAATATAGATAAACAAAAGACGAGATTCAGGTATTGTGTAAACATACAAAAAAAAATAAAATGTATCGGGTCGCTGTCCGCACACACAGCAGTGAGTGCTGTTTTTGTTGGTACGCATAAAATAACAGGGCTGTACCGGAACGCGCAAGGTGAGAAAGTCCACATACAATAAGAAATACATAGAAAATCAGAGTCAGAATTATCGGAATTCAGGCTAAGGAATCAGGGCGAGTCGACAATCCGGACGCGTCATAACGAGCGGGCAGTAATTTTTGTCGCTTCCGGTGAAGTTCCATCGCTAATTAAATTTTTTCATGAAAGTGAATCGCCGCGGGGAGGCGCGCGCCGCCGCGCTCCGGCGCCTCGTCTCGGCGGGAGTTGGCGCCGGATGAGGTCTGAGCGCTTTGTACGGGACCAGCCCCGCGACCCGGGCGTGTGTACGCCGATGGACCGCTAGATCAACCTACAGGATACGCGTTGTATTCCATAAGGTATCTCCTAGGACACGCATCGTTCTGTCGCAACGAAATTGTTTCGAAGAAGTATAATAGACTGAAAACAGTACCTTTGATTTTCCATTTCCATTTACATTTACTGTAGCTCTGTACGCTATATAACAACTATTGGCACCTCTCAATTTGTTATATTGGTAAAACATTTAATCTATTGTATTGTGTGAGGTGTTAATTCACGGAAATCCAGATTCCATTCCAGATCCAATAAAGATAAATTACACAATAATAAAAAATCTGGAATTTATAAATTAGCTTGTGGTGACTGTAAATCGATATATATATATATATATATATATATATATATATATATATATATATATATATATATATATATAGGACAAACCGGACGTTGTTTTGGAAAAAGATACAAAGAACATATTTCGGCCTTTAGAAATAATAAATCAGACAGATCCCATTTTGTTAAACATCTAATAGAGACCGGTCATAAGCTTAATAACGATCACAAGTTCGATGTTTCACATGTGTATGAGAAGGTTACGTTCAAATGTTTTGAAATCCTTCGAAATTTTAAAACATAAGGATAATAATAATATGCTCAATAACCAAATTGACGTTTATAAATCGCCATTATCGGACGCTTGCCTGTAACTATTTGGGTGATGTTGGTGATGGTTAATCTGTGACATTTGACAGGCATGTCTATCGGTGGTGGTTTGTGGCTGCTTTAAGAATGTTTTCGTCACTCTTTGACCATTGCATGACAGCGGCCCGCTTAACGAGGGTGTGTCGGTTGTTTTAACGCTCCTTACACCCTGGTGGATGTGACTGTCAGCAATTTTTTAATGTAATTACATTAAGGAAGACTTTATTTTCAGATATAAGTCAGATGAAGCAAGTGGAGGTAATTAATGGTCATGAATTGATTATAGTTAGTACAAGCACACGTGTTGAATTCAATTCGGATCATCTCAATACTGCCTTTATCCTTTAGGTTAGACGATGATATACGTTGTGAATTAAATGTAATTAATAAAAATGTGTTCATTATTATAAAAACTATTTTGTTGTCGTCAATATTTCCACCAAATGGTATAGACGTCTACATAACCGACTTTTAAAGTAAGAAATTAAAAAATAATTGACCTACATTGTAACATCTATCCGAATGTTTGCACGGGATGAAAGTGAGGTCAAAGTGAGGATCAAAGAAACATACAATTGTTGAAATAGGCCTTACTAAATATAATAAGGATTAATATGAAGCAAAAACTTCCTAGAACTTCAACAAATTATGATGAAATTAAAAAGTTATTAATATTGCGTAACTAAACAATACATAAAACTACAAAATATGTAAAATACATAGATAAATATATTGAAACCTCTCTGTTCTTAACTCAATAAAGTAGACATGGTAAACTTTAGAAGTCATATAAACAAGTGAGTATTTTATTATTAAGGTTCTGTGGTGTAATCCTTACTCTCAATAGGCTTTCAACCGTACGCTGTCAATCGTGCACATTGATTACGATAGATGATTGTATTTATTTTCTTCCGCGGTCGATATTCTTTAATGCTCATTTCAAAGTTAGGTAAGATATGAAAATGCTCATTTCCTATTTTTTAAAGGATTTATTGGTTATGATAACGACATATACGAATAAAGAACTTAAACTAAATCGAACTTTCATTAATGCTAATTCCGTTATGCATCGTAGTACACAATACATTTATCTGTTTTTTGTTTACTAACGAATCGGCTATTTCACTGACTGTTGCCAGTTTATTAGCAATGCTAAGTAGTTTTCTGATTATTGAGTAAGCTCTAGTGAGGAAGAAGTTCCAACATTGTTTTTGGTATACACATTTTATAATTTACTTTATTGGTAATTTAATTAGGTGTCAATGTAAATTATCTTCGTCACGACATATGATTTCATTAATTTAAGAGACAAGCCTTTCATATTTTGTCTTAAGAGTACAAAACCTATTTTTGACAGACTTCAAAAAAAAGCGGAGGTTCTATGTTTGTCTGAATATATATTTTTTGTAATTTCAGCGATAATTTTGTTAATTGAAAACCGATTTTAATTTTTTTTTTGTTTGAAAGAGTATTCTCCCGAGGTGATCCCATAGTCACCAAGTCAGGATGATGATGGTTTCCCAGGATAATCGAGAAAAATCCTCAAATATTATGGACACGTATTGTGTTTAAGCTTTTGCTTTTGTTATTCATATCTTTCGTATGGTAGTCATCGCCTCACGCTGCTGAGCTGATGATGGAAGCCATAGCACTCCTTAGCGGTTAAGAGTTAGGGGATAATACAGCAATTTGACGTCAGAAACTACTCTTCAATGTCTAATTTGTAAAACGTATTATATACAAAACTAAAATTAATTATTTATTAATCTAGATATTGTATACATCTTTATTCATTTATATGTTTCCAAAAGGCAATCTTAGCAGGAACACTTCGGAACTCTTTAGCGATAACATTAGAAACGGAGTGAATTAAGTTGATGTGGAAGTGAATTAAAATGTAATCTGTATGAATTGTAGAACTTTCATATTATAAAGAATAAAAAAAAATTATGTATTTGTACAAAAATTATTTGGTAGTTGCAAACTAAGAATGTAATGACCCTGGAATGATAATAATATCAGTGGACAAGAAATCCGGGATCCGGATTGCTTTTCTACTTACCCAGTATAAAAGTAAAAGACAAACCTGGCCAATCATATTAATCATGGCTTAATCCTCGCGCAAAGTAGATAAACAAAAATAAACCTTACAAAAAAGAACCGCCTGCAAAAACCCATTTAAATAATTGCACGCACAAGACAGTGAATAATATAAAACTAGATCTTTTGTGGCTCTTATGTTGAGTGTTGACACCACAAGAGTTACAACTGACTATTTAATTTATATATATATATATATATCTCTTATAGCTACAACTATTTGAATTCGAGAAATGAGGATTTTCTATTTTTTCTACAGAATTTGGCTTACAGTCATGAAAGTGTGACTACGTACCTGTGTATTATAACCTAAAATAAAAATAGAATAACATTTTTCGTAGTTATTTCCAATCAATCGTGTGTGTGATTGCGAATTAATCATAAAGATGAGAGTATTACGAGAGACAAAAATAAATTGAATACCTGTGAGGTAACGATAAATTCAAAAAAATTACCCTGTTTCTTAATTTTGGTTAACTTCAGATGAAATTATAATTGTAAGCTTGATTTTTTTTTTATTTGAATATAAAATTAAAGCACGAATGTTTTTGTCTATGCTGGCCAAAATTTGTTTGGGGACTTGGTATTGTTCTTTGTCGTCTATATAGTTAGTTATATAAAAACTACAACTTAATAAATAACGGTCAGTATATATGGAAATAAAATCAGTCATTTTAATTATCTGTATTTGAATTTTTAAATTCAGCTTTAATCTGAATTTAACTAAAATTGTACTTTTCAAATGATGCTTTGGTTTGATTCTTAAAACAAAATTCCAAAATCAAAAAAATAACTCAACAATTAGTACATGGGGAAACACATTACAAATATGTTTATTGAGTAAATTTTTCAGTTAAATAGGGTATTTGACACTTTTTTGAAAAGTATGTCAAAATATTTAAAACATAGCCATTTTTCACTACATTTTTTATTTTATCAAAATACGTTCGTTAAGTAGTCCTAAAACACCTTTCAAATTTTAATCACTTTAAATTCCCGCGGAAACCCTGGTCGCCATGTTATTTCTGTATGACGTCACTATCGAGTAAACAAACAAAACGTCAAATCTAAGGTTAGATTAATTAACTTAAATTCGCGTTTTTTGCCATATCTTGCGCTATTAAACGACATGAATCGTTATCATTACTGTTTAGTGACGAATTGTCAAAGTTCTAGTGTTAAAACCCCTGGAAAATTGTTTATCAAAGTGCCAAATGACATCGAAATGAGAACTGTTTGGTTAGAACTCGCAAGACGAGATCCGAAATCATTTTCTACGAAAAGCGATCTGTACTTATGTGAGGATCACTTTAATGTAAGTGTAAATACTTCTATCTATATATTTACAAATATAAATCTAACACCATCTCTATCATAATCATAACCTAACAATAATGCTGTATCACACGTTAGTCGTACTTTGTTTTGTTTAGTCGATAGTGACGTCACACTTGACATAATCATGGCGGATAGCGTTTCTGGTCACGTGATATACAGATTAAAAAAGTACGAATTTAAACTTAAAATAATAAATGGAAATCGTGATTTATTGATCGGAAATCAATATATTCCTGTTTCCCATTCAATAAGTTATCATAATTACATACTTTCACATTTTTTTGTTTATGATGGCAACAACCCTATTGTTCACTAAACAAAAAGATATATAGCATCTTCAGAAAGAGTGTCGCGTTTTCAAATTGTTAATTTTTTCAGCTATAAACACGTATTTTTGCAATAATTCGATAAATATAATATTACATTTTTTACTTCATTCGGTCATTTTTTTTGTTTATTTTATATTTTCAACAATATAAAAAATATGGTTTCGCGTGAATCAATTATGAGAAGTGAATACATTACAAATGATATGTCATGTCATATTTCATTCTATTTCCAGAGCATAAGGAATACAGAATGTAAGAAAGTAAGGAAGGTGATGGATCGTAGTCAGTCGGGATGCTCAAATAGGTGTTTTTATAAAGTTATGTTAGATGGCGTTACAAATTATTTAATTTTTTAAATGCAGTATTATCATTAGAGTTAAGGTTTTACTTTCAAACAGAAATATATGAATAAAACAAATTATGCGATTTAATTCATATTAAAATACGACTCCAAGCAGTTGACACAGTGCAGACGATTTTGAGAAACTCAATAATAAAACGTAATAAACTGAAAATGTAAATTTTTGATAAAAAGTGCAATAAGCGTAATAACTTGCTCGTAATAACACAATGCATTTCAATCGATTTTTGTAAAAGCGGAAGGTTTCCCTATAATATTCGCGAAGGTTTCCCTATAATATTAAGTTTAATTTCCGAAAAAACTGTATTCAAAAACTGAAAATTTCATTGATTTTTATCCATTATTGCAGTTGTAATATCGCTTATTGTTACTTAAATATATCTTGACCATAACATTTTAACATTTCTTAGAATTTAACTAATAAATATGTGCAGGACGACCTATTAAGGCTGAATCCATACTATGAGGTCCATCACGGTTCGTTCGCGGTCCGATAAAATCTCGGTCTGATAAAATCTAAATATGTTCACGTTAAACAATCTGACTCAGTTCACGATTCAGTCTTAAACCGTCAATAATCGAAGTCAGATGTACTTGGCTCATAATAAAATAAACGTTAAAGTATTTAATTGCTTGTAATATTCGCGGCCGATAACATCATTGAACTTTTCGATTGAAGAATTAGCTGTCATATCTTTTGTTCTTGACAAAGAATATAATATTATCAATGCAAGAAGAAAACATAAAACAAGGAGAAGAATGTGGGTGCATCCAAGTTTACTACAACGAAAAAGGGAAGAAGAATCCTACACTCTCTATCGTTATTTAATTAATGACGAAGAAAATTTTTTACAGTACTATCGAATGGATTGGACTACGTTTGAAATGATTTATAGAAAATCACCCCAAAAATATTAAAACAAAACACAAAATTTCGTAAGGTGATTTCTCCACGAGAAAAATTCTTTGTATGTTTGAGGTAAGTATCATTTATTACAATTAAACATTTATTCAAGTTATTAATTATTAATTTCTATTACAATGTAATCAAAGTATTTATTTGCTTAAATTATTAATGTTAATTTTACTCAATTTTTCTTTTTTATATATTTTTTTTTCTAATACGGTTCTTCACGCTCCTGATTTTGTTGCATTGTCGATGAATATTGTACTTACAAGTTATTTTCAATAAGCACTGTTGATAGAGGTACATTTGATGCAGCAAACCTTTGCGAACCTGATGAGCTATCGTAGTATGTGGCAGGTGGGATTAGTGGAATTACATTTATATTAGCAAAGTTACAAGAATGTACACTAACTGGCTGGTGTTGTGTATAAGTATGTTGTGATGATGGTGTTGGACAATCACGTGATGACCCAGGAGCATTGAATTGACTGATGTCCAAACAATAAAATGTTGATAATGAATCTGACGATGGACCAGGTGATATTTGTCTGTGAGTAGATGCTGATGGTAAAAATATTGGAGCGGTTACTAAATATTTTTCCTCTATTTTATTTATAAGTGAAATTACTTTAGTTTTTACTACATTCTGGGTAAGTGTAGATTTTTTTTTACAGTTATAGCCATTAATGAGAAAAAAATGATCGATTGAATCCACTGGACGTTTTGATTTTTTAGTTTCTAAAATAACCTCTTTATCAAGGTTGATGATACGCTCTCGGATTGACATTAATTTGCTTCATTTTTTTGTTTGGATTGTTGGTGAAATATTGGTAGAGCACTTGTCGTTTGATGAACTAAATGGTTACAATCATTTCATGGTTACATTGGCAGATATAATATCATCGTTATCATTATACTCTGTTACAATGAAGTCGCCTGCACAATCACCTTCTCGTTATTTACGGAGCCATTACTTTCGTTGACCGTTTCTTCATTTGTAATTGACAATATCCATAGTCTATCAACACTAAGATGATCATTGAGAAATTGCATTTGATCGCACTATCGCCATTTAGTAGCTTTTGGCTTGGCCACTTTTTGTTCTTAATTTTGCAAGATACTTTCTATATTGGATTCGTAGTGATTCTCATCGCGTTTTTTGTTTTCGTAATGGAATATGTTGAATCATTGGAAAATTTACAAAGCATAATACATTATGAAATATGTCAGAAATTTATAAAATTAAACCAAAAATTGTTATTATCGTTGTATTTTTTTTTCCTGATTTTGCTACAGGCGAAGCTTATAAAACAATTGTTTTTAGCTACCGCCATGGATATTCGACAGCAGAAAGTATTGTTATCGAAGTAAGTACGGCAATAAATCAAACTTTAATGTTAGAATTTATTCCAACACCTTTTCAAAAAAAAGTGGTTGACACGTGGACTTCTTAGAATTTTTCCAATTGCTTAGGAGCTCTAGGTGGAAAACATGTCGTAATAAATGCTTCATCCAATGGTGGATCTTTATATTTTAATTACCAGAAAACATTTGCTATAGAATTATTGGTATTAGTAGATTCTAATTACAAATTCATAGCCGTAGACATTGGGTCTTATGGGAAAAATAGCGATGGAGGTATTTTGGCCAATTCAGCGTTTGGAAAAGTACTGAAAAATGGAACATTGAATATTCCTGAAAACATTTCACTTCGAGGAATTTTGGCTCCATATTTAATATTGGGAGATAAAGCTTTTCCTTTAAAAATATACATGTTACGGTCTTACACGAGATCCGACGATTGATGACGATGAAAAAAAAGACCATTTAATTACCGATTTTGTCGAGGAAGACGACTAGCTGAATGTGCATTCGGCATTTTGTTACAAATTTTCAGAGTATATTGCAGAAGGCTGATAGCTTATCCTCAAAATGCAACCTCCATGATATTAATAAGATGTATTTTACATAATATTATCAAAAATACTTGATTAACCAGCACAGAAAATAATGGAAATACTAATAATAGAAATAACAATATGCAGAATTTAAGAAGACAAGGGGGGAAATGCACAGAGGGAGGCGTTTGAAACCAGGGGAATCTTAAGATTTTTGTTTATTCTGCGAAAGGCTCATGGCCATGGCAGAGAATTATAAATTACAAAAAAAATACAATTTTTATAATCATAATGTTTAAATAAACTTACCAGTTACCTTTACTATAATTTCAATTACATCCCACATTTTCTTCTTATAAATTATCACTATAATGAGGTGATTTCAAATCGATAAACTTGGTTTAATTTTAATCAGTTCAATAAGCAATTAATCTGAAAAAAAATAATAATAATTCCTTTTATAAAATTAATAATAATTTATTAAATTTATATCGTTCGTAATTGTAATAAAATCTGTTAATACTACTATTCTTATTTTATTTTTAAATATCATTTTGAAAATCAATTATTTGTGTATAAATTACCTTTTTCAAAAGTGCACACCGGTTTAGACATCGTGAGTACTTAGAATTAATTTACATAATATTTTTTCCAATTATTCAACAGGAGTTTAATAAATTCTTTCAAATGCACGGGTAATAGCTGACCGAACTGGAAGCAAAGAGCATCATACTATCGATACATGTCGTGACGAGCTCGACCTCGCTCAAACAAATTTTATTTAAAATTGTTCGCGACTGGACTGGGCTTTGACAGGAGCTTGACTGTTATGGATAGTATAAATACACACATTGTTTTAATTTAATATTTTATAAGACCGAGATCGGACCGCGAACAAACAGTGATCGACCTTATAGTGTGGAGGCTCTGAGACCGTCGGGCTCAGGTACTTAAGAAATCTAGGGATTCACAGTACTCAGCTGAAATCGGCGCGTGCGACGCGAGCCGAAGGAGCCGACGCGAGGCGGTCTCACGATTGGGGATTTTTACGACTTTCTCGACATTAATCGCGTTTTAATTAATTGCAATTGTTGATTATAATCACTTTGCATAATTTAGAGTTGTATTTTACTTATTGTAATAAGTTTGGATAACTATACACTTAGACAGTGTTCACAATGTGAACAGTAATGTTCGACGTGTCTGAGATCGTCGACCGCTTGCGTCGGTACATACCGTATACACGAAGTTAAACAGACGCGTAGGGTAATTTTGTCATCGTGTCAGGGTTTTGGTCCCTCCGCTGTGGAAACATATTCACATTCAATCTATTCCTTTGGGCTGGAATCTTACTTAAGAGGTCATGAAGGTAAATGTATAATAAAATAAGATAAAAAAGCTAAATGTATGGAAGTAAGAATCTGGATCTGTTTTCTTCCGTTTTCGGTGATCAGCTTACGCAGAGGACCGTATACACGTGTGAGCTGTCCCATCAGCAAAGACTGACGAGGGCGCTGCGTCCTCGCAGAGGGTCAAAAGGGAGTTCAACAGCTTAACCGTAAGTTAGACGTTAACTTATACTTTTTTAATGCATCGCCCGGACTAAGTTGAATGTACGTGCGCAACAAAACATATTTTAAGTAGTGGTATGAACAGTCCGAGTCAGGTATATTATATACGGTACGAGGGAAATGAACGTGTATTCCAACACCATATAAATATTAGGTCGGGGAAAGAGTTTTTCATATTTTATAAGTAAAACGTTACAATGAAATCTCTTTGGTTGTGCTGTTTGCATCTGGCTAGTTTTGATACCATTAAATAGGCGACATTTTAAAAAAGAAAACTAAAAGTACAAACGATGTCCCGCTGTTTTTCTAATGGTTTTTTGTCCACCAAATTGAAAGAATGTAATGTAGGAAGTCAATACATTTTGAAGTTTTAATATAAAAAAGGAAAATGCGACACAAGCCGCAAACAAAAATTTTGTAAAGTTTATAGACCTAATGCAGCCTCGATAAGAGTAGGACGAAACTGCTTCAAGCATTTTCATTCCAACAATTTCGATGTCAAATATGAACCCCGCTGTAGTCGACCTGTTATGGATAATGTCGATGCCATTTTGGAAAAAGTAGAGCAAGATCGGCATATTAGTTCTGACGGGATAGCTGAAGAGCTAAGAATTGACCTCAAAATAGTTTTGATCCATTTGAAAAAAGCTGGATACACAAAAAAGCTTGATGATCCTTGATGATGATCCCATACGAGTTCACTGAAGGAAATCTAATGAATCATATACTCTTTGCGATTCTATATTGAAACGTAATGAAACCGAACCGTTTTGAACAGATTAATCACTGGTGATTAAAAAATGGATTACATACGACAAGAACCCGTGAAAAAGATCATAGACAAAGGGCAAGCAAGCTCCACAGACTTTAGCTAAACCCGGATTAACTCACAATAGTTTGATGCTGTGTGTGGTAGGATTGGACGAGCATTATTCATTATGAACTTTTATCTCCGGGAAAAACCATCAATTCGGATTTCCACTGCCGACAGCTGATGAGACTCAAGAAAGAAGTAGAGAAAAAACGATCGGAATCGATTGTTTTTTCTCTTCTATACTTTGCACTCAAAGAGTGTGGTTTTTCACCATGATAATACGTCACACATCTTTAGCCATACATACAATATTGAGAGAATTTGGTCGGGTATTGTTAATGAATCCATCATATAGCCCTGACCTTGCTACCCTCATATTTTTGCCGGTTTTGGTCTCTTCAGAATTGTTTAGGTAGTGTTAAATTAACATCAAGAGGGCACTGTCAAAATTACTTGTAACAGTTTTTTGATCAGAAGTCCCAAAACTGCTTATATACAAATATTAATGCTTTACTGCGTGTCTCGGCAGCGTAAAGAAGTTAAAAAAACACTTCAAAATATTAATTTATTTTATGCCACGGAGTCCCATCTCATGGCAAAGGCGATTCATTTTCGAATTGTATAAAAAATCATTTTATTTTATTAAACAGGAATTTTGGATAGATCGATATCAAAAATATTTATCTGCGTAGAATCTTGCCGAACATATATGAAGATACATGGAGTTCCGTAAGGCGCGCGTTAGTTGGGCCGGGCCGTAGTAACGCAGTATAATATTATCGGGGACATAAAAATAATGGGGTAGAGCGGGCGCGGGTCGCGCCGTGATTTGCGAAGATCCACAGGTCTTTGTGCCGTTATCGCGACTCCAGGGGGTAGGCTCTATTGCAAAAACCGGCCAAGCGCGAGTCAACTAACCGACTTAAGGCTTGTGTATTATCTTTACGAAAATATATTACAACAGGGTTATATTAAATGACAGAAAATTATCACTTCACATACAACAGGATAAAATAAACATTCATTAAAGAAAATCATAGCATAAGAAATATTTACTTTCTTTACGAATTCTTTAAAAAAGCTTTAACCGAGGATCAAACTTGTACCTCAAAACACATAGAGAGGGCGAGACAAAAATAAAACTATATTTTTATCAATATATCACCTTAACGGAAGTTTGGAACGGGGACCCAAATGAGAATAAGGACACTGAAGCTTGTGAGGGAAGTCGCTCTCCATCGGCTAGGCGGCGTGTGCCCGCCACGAACTGGCGGGGAGTACAGGCGGCGTTTACACTTTTATCTTGTATTATGTTTATAAGTTGGATTTTCAAATGTTTCTGGCAACTACACGAGAATCAAGTGTACGATCAACCTTAACTTTTTATATTATTTAATATAAATAATGTAAGCAAAATATACAAAATATAAATACTTAGATAATTCAATTTATTTTTGAAAGTACCGAAGAATAATATATACTTAAGTCTAAATTAAATCTATAAAATTAAAATATAAATAAATTTTATATACAAATCGTATTCTTATAGACGTATTTCAAGTATTATCTTATAACCTACGAAATAAAGATATTTTGAATTTTAAAGCTTCGTTTTTGGCGGGTGGCCCATGACACCTCACTCCCTTTTTTTTCATGTTACAGTAAATAATACAAATCTTATTACTTTAAGGATATGTATTAATATTCAAAAAAAAAGTGATACGTGGGACGTCCATCAGTAGACCTTTTGAAAGTATTAGGAAGATCCCTTTTTGCATTTTCTAACCCCATTTAAGAAACGAACGCCACTCATGGCTTAAAAGTTAGTGCCAAGATGATCGATATTGTTGTTTAACTTACAGTTTGACCGAGCTAATGTTATACTTCATTCATTTTTTAATATCAGTAACAAACCAAAAAGCACAAAATAAAATAAATGTTAAGCCTTGTATCCGATGCCATTATTTTTACTAAAAACTACTGAATATCAAATGAAAAAGACGCAGATGCAGTTCAGTTTCCTCCTCCACTCGTATTCACACTCGACCTCCCCGTGTATTCACTATTTTATTCAGTATACATGAGCTTTTATTTAAAAATAATAGCTCATTTCTTTAACCTTTTCGGCTTTGGGGTTTTATCGTGCTGTTTTATAAAAGCAAATGAGAAGTAGTTTATAATTTTCATTTATGCTTATATAAAGTATTCCAAAATTATTTTTTCATCCCAAATTTTTAGAGATTTTCGTTTTTGTGTTTGGAGAAATTTGGAGATATTTTTGGGTTAAATATAAAACAGAGCATGTGCCCGCATAATCTGACACTTTTTTTCTCAATTTAAGCTTTCACAGTTTTTCTTTAATGTTTAACGACTAAAGTAATGCTTATCCTACTTTAAGATGTTAACTTTAATAGGGTTTATTACTTCAAACCAAATTACTCTCTTTGTATCTCGAAGAGAAAATTAAGCTGTTGTTTCTGAACATATTCACAGCATCGGCGATGGCGGCTGTTAATCAACATTGAGTACGTGTGAAAGACCTAACACCCCAGCCCTTTCATTTTGATATGAGCGCACGACAGGAGTGCGGAACGACAAAACCTGATGCCACTCAACATGCCGTAAGTTTTCGTTGTCGCAGGCAGTCTCCGTTTTCAAATATTTTGTTTTCTCGACACGAACGGATTCACACAAACGATGGATGAGCGAAGTAAGATTAGTACGAATCCCGTTAGTCACGGAACCCCAATAAAAAGCTGTTCATACATCGGCTCCTGGGCGGGCGGGCGGCGCGGGCGGCGTCCTTTGTGACGCGCAGTATTTTAAGGAGTCAGCGGGCCGCGACCCGCGCCCTGACTTACGGCGCAGGATTTGGCTCATTACTGCCCCCCAACCCCGCGGCGCGGCACACGTGCGCGCTTGCGGCGTAGAATATTAAAAGCTCCATGCGTATCTATAATCCCCTATAAAACCGGGCAATATTTGATCTCTGCTGTCGTAATCTGGTTCTCTTGAGGATTTATCCTGAAAGTCAACAAACATAGAGGTGACGTTCAAAATCTATGTTGTTCGTGTGTATCTATTATGCCATTTATTTTTATTTTTTCTATCGTGTCTGTAATATCACGTCTGTAAAGGGTATCCATAATTTAAAATGACTAGGTACCATTTACCCATGACTCCGGCCGCGTCCACGTTGAATAAATTTTTTACGTTCTGTATTTAGCGATATTAGTGTAAATCGTGACTCCAATCCCGATCCTCGTTTTTGATCTAAATTTTCATTTCTTAAAATTTTGGTTTCACTGTTGCTTTCCATCCTCGTCTCGGTCTTAATACAAATGCTAGTTCCAATGTCGATTCCGCTTTCCATTTCGGTGTCGATCCCACACTAGATCCCGATCCCGCACACAATATCGATTACAATTTCACCTTAGACTTCGATACCGATCAAATTATCTCACAGAAATAGTGAGTGGTGCGTGAATAGTGAGTGGAGTGGAAGAAGTGAAACTTCGTAACGTGGAAATGAAAAAAGGAAGGAGTAGAAATTGCGTTTTTCGTCGCACGTTACAATTGCGAAAAGCAATTGCGAGACGAAATCTACCGACTCACTCTCTTTCTCTTTTTTACTTTCTACCTTTGTGTGTCTTTCTTTCTCTCTCCCTCTTGCGTCGGAATGTTGGACGCTACTCGTTGCTAACGCTCGCGCTGGCCTGTAACAGGTATACTCGTACCACGTGCATGCGTTCGAGTGCCACGCATTCACTCTCACTCTGTCTCTTTTTATTCCCCCTCCCTAGAAACGTTGAACGTTTAACGCAACAGTGCTTTCATATCCCCTACACGGTAGCGTTAAACGTTTAACGCAACCTTGTTAAAGTCGCATTAGAAGTTTCACTTCAAAAAATGTTCTATCTATTAGTATAAAATATAATCCATGTGGTAAATTTGAATTGTTTATACGTAATTGTGTCATAGATATCCATCCAACCTCTGCTTCGCTGTTATCGGTTTGTAAACCACCGTTTCAAACCGACACCGGTTTGCTGTTACTCGTGCGGATTGATGCTTTAAGGGCGTGACTTCCAAAGGGCATTGTTCTGTTCCCGCAAATTATTCACCTAAGACATAACAATCATGAAAAACTGCTTCCTGCATTTCAAATAATGACTATGCACCGGCGAACGTATGATATACCAGAATATGTGCCCCTGAAATTCAATTAGAGTGACGGACTTCTCTGAAAATCCTTAATTACTAAAACCTATAAGATGTTAACATTAAAATACTTAATAATAATAAAGTCTGTTTTAATAATAAAAGGCACTTAAGTGACATGAAATTAAACATATTTTCACAATTTATCATAAATAACGTAACCAATACAATGTAAGAGATAGAAGGTACTTGTTTGTTTGAGTTAATAACTTTAATTTATTGATAGCGTAATTTGTTAATAACCTAAAAACAAATAGTTTGAACAATGAACTCCAATTATATTCACTTTAGACGCTTGCCTGCAACTCGCATTAACATGCAGCATGCAACCCACCGCTGACCCTCGAATCTGCCTCTCCACTACGAATATCTATCCAAATGATTGAATATTGATTCCAGAGGATTGACAGATATCGAACACCTAAGCAAGTGTTATTTATTTTTATAATTATCTAATTCCGCTAACTGTTAAATTGTTAATTCTACGTACGTTTCATGCCAATAAGGCATATCCTTTGGAAGGATTCTAAAACATTCAAACGTAACCCCTTCTCACACACATGCAAGACATCGAATTTGTGATCATTATTAAGCTTATGTCGGGTTTCTAATAGATGTTTAGCAAAATGGGATTTGTCTGATTTATTATTTCTAAAGGCCAAAATATGTTCTTTTTATCTTTTTTTAAAGCAACGTCCAGTTTGTCCTATATATATATTGATTTACAATCATCACGAGTTAATTTATAAGTTCCAGATTTTTTATTATTGTATAATTTATCTTTATTATTACATAAAGTTTTCAAATTATTATTTGATTTAAAGGCCGTATAAATATTATGTTTTTTTAATAATCTTGAAATTTTCTCCGAAATTGTACCAAAATATGTCAAACTAGCTATATATTTTTTTGGTCTTTAGATTGTGTTGGATAGACACTATTCTTTATAATACTTTTTGTTTTTATTAATGAATCCATCAATACATTTTTACTATATCCATTTGCCAATGTTATACTGTAAATGGTATTTAATTCTAATGAGAAATTATGATTATTAAGGAGTATGGTGAATAACCGATGTATCATTGATTTATAAGCCGCCAATTTGTGTTGCCATGGATGACAAGAAGAAATGGGTATTGTA
This sequence comes from Eumeta japonica, assembly GCA_005406025.1. Classification (NCBI taxonomy): domain Eukaryota; kingdom Metazoa; phylum Arthropoda; class Insecta; order Lepidoptera; family Psychidae; genus Eumeta; species Eumeta japonica. Next base: position 98,339 of record BGZK01000816.1, on the reverse strand, counting down.
GTATCTGTGCACGTGGGTCTTCTATATATTTTGAATTCATGTCAATTATTTTTTCTAGTTAAGGTCAAATCTAAAAAAATTATAGAATTGTTTGTTTCTTCCTCTAGTTTAAATTGAATTTTGGGGTGTATGCTATTAATATAATTTTGAAACAGATCTAATTCTATTGAATTACCCAGCCAACACATAATAATATCGTCCACATATATAGTGGATATTATCCACATACATAAGACAGGATATTATTATTGTTTACTATGTGCTTATTTTCGAATTCATACATAAAAATTTCGGCCATTAATGGGCTTAAAGGTGAACCCATAGCTAGACCTTCCTTTTGTATATAAAATTGATTATTATAAAGGAAATAATTTTGATTCATGCACAATCCTGTTAATTCTTTTTTTTTTTTTTTTTTTTTTTACTGTCGACTATATTAACTGTCGGCAATTTAATGAGGATGTGCCTTGCTGGCATGAAACGTACGTAGAATTAACAATTTAACAGTTAGCAGAATTAGATAATTATAAAAATAAATAACACTTGCTTAGGTGTTCGATATCTGTCAATCCTCTGGAATCAATATTCAATCATTTGGATAGAAATTCGTAGTGGAGAGGCAGATTCGAGGGTCGGTGGTGGGTTGCATGCTGCATGTTAATGCATGTTGCAGGCAAGTGTCTACTATGGATTTCCGCGAATTAACACCTCACACAATACAATATATTCACTTTAACATACCCAGAAATTTCAGTTTTATTTTCAAATGTGTAAAAGGGGCTCCAGCCTAACTTTACAGAATATTCTGTTTAGTGTACTTGAACACAGAAACATCTCGTTAGTGTTTTTTTCGTTTTATATGTCCTATACAGTAACATACGTTCTTATTTATAGGGTACTAAAACAGTGGTACGTAATAAAACTCTGTCGGACAAAAAGAGAGCATACATTACATAGCTATATCAATTTACAGGTATTAATTCTGTACAAATAAATCTCTAACCGAGTTCCTTTTAGTTTTAAATTGCAGAATTCTCCTAAAGTGGAGAAATAAAAATATAAACTAGAGATATTTCACAACAAAGAAATGATACTGGTCATCGTTCATATAAATTGATTCTTAAGAGGGGCTACGGAGGGCCAAAAGAGATGTCGATATCATGTCTTCGAATTTTTCGCTTTTTTCAAGCTGCCTGTCATTCTTAATTCTTGTTTTAGCGTAATTTGATATTCGTCGCAAACTTTATGTAAAACTCAAAAATTACCGATAGACTCGTCACAAACAAGTTTATGTTGTTTCGTTATTTGTATATTTAATATGATTTCACTGATAATAAAGTTTAAAAATTCAATTCCGTTGCGGCATTTATATACAATAAATCACAGCGGTCTTATTCGCGTTGTTCGAGTGTTTATTCGTGTATTTCAATGCAATGAACGAAAAATACGAGGAAGAGGTGCGTCCATAAACAATATTCAATTTAGCAGTTGCAGCATTTGGACCGGACACGTAACAGAGGAGGTATGCTCACGAATAATTAATTAATTTAGTCCAATCTGGGGTTTATTCGCAAAACAATAATATTTCGTTATATAAGCACGCTTAAAACATATTTATTATTATTATAAACTCGCATCTATTACCTATAAAGATAGATAGAGACCACAGATTTTCAAATGGTACACATCTATGCGTATCTTTCTTATTTCATGAACATCAATAAATCGTTTCATTCAAGCTTAGTGGTTATAGATGCTTAAAATTTGGTTATCTTAATTTGGCATCGATTTAGACGGCAACGGATTTTTTAGAGCTACCCTTGGCGACTCGTCCTTTATACACGTTCGGTCTACTTTTATTACATATATCTTCTTATATATCAAAGACATTCTAGAAATACTATGTAGAGATTGTATCTCCACTGAATTTATTCTACTTTCACTTTTCTTCTGCCGTACTCAACTTTTACTACCTCAAATAAATGTAGAGATAGAACTCTATTATGGCCAAACGCGCTTGTTGTGAAACACTTTTACTATTTATAATATCAAGATTTATTTCCCGAATTGACTCTCTACTCAATATCTCTAACATATTTACTGTCATTTGAAAAAAAATACTCAATAGACAAACTCTTTCATTTGTTCAATTCTCTCGACTTCTGTTCATATATCGTATTCAGTCTTACCTTCAATTCTTGAATCATGATCTTGATCTTGCTGACATTTACTGTTTACCTTTTTTCTTAGCAGAATCATTCGTTTACCATCTTAGTTACCATCGTCTGCAACTCGCACGCTTACGGTGCAAAGATTAATTGATCGTCAGCGTACAAGGGACATTTGAAAGACAGCTCGTAGATTCTTAGTCCATACTAGTACTGTTTCAAATCATATAGAGAGCTATCTATGAATAAGTTGAACAGCTACGGTGAAATCATATAACCCTGTCTGATACCTCTGCGTATGTTAAACCAGTCAGGGTATGCCCCATTTATAGTGAATCAATTGAGACCTCTATGTAGAAATTGCAATGCCCGTATAAATCCGCTACTCACGCCAGGCATGCACAGTGTTTTCCATACAACGTTTCTTTTCACTTTATTATAAGCTTTCTTTAGATCTATGAAAGTATAAAAGACTTAGTGACCCTTCACTAAAAAAAAATTCATATTTTGCATGGGAAAAGCTTTGTCTTTACAACCCATCTCTTTTCGAAATCCCGCTTTTAATTCATAATCCTTTTAATAATTATTTTCGCAAATGTTTTGCCAACGGCGCTGAAGAGACTTATAGAGGGGTAATTTGTGCAAACCTGTTGTGAGTGTTTCCCTTTGCGAAGGGGTACAATAATGGATTTGAATCATATATTAGGTACGCTACAATTTTTTTCATTATTTATTAAAGAGCTGATAGAGCAGGCTCACCGCTATATCTCCACTCCTCTCAGCATCTCTGATGGAACACAATCATATCAAGCAGTTTCGTCAGTTTTCCACGTTTTAGTGCTTTCATTATTTCATCGATGATAATTTCACTTAATTGTAATCATCATTCGAATATTCAGTAGCAGCAGCATTGTCATCTACAACTACATCCTCACATCCATAAACATTCGCAAAATAATTCTTCCAACGCCCTTCCACATGATTTTCTTCAATCAGTAAAAAAAAAATGTATTTATCTGGCAGATGATAAACGCTGCCACTAAAAATATTTGAATCATTTAATACGGTAAAGTTATAATAATTGCAATATTGACTTTTATTATAGTGTTAATTGACTATATAAACGATAAAATATATTTTACATAATAGAATACGTGGCCTATCTAGTTATCTGCGAAGCGCACCCCTTTCACAATAATATCGTTTGATTTGGTGTGTAGAGTAGTGTGTTAGTGCATGCAGATTGATGACTATTCATAATAAAGCAACCTCAAAAGCAAACAGAAAATTTTTTGTGACTCTAATGACTAGTAATAAATTAAAATACGCCCTTTAGAATCGAAACAGTACATCAAATGCATGTGTTTAATAAACATGTAAGTTTAATTTGCTGTTTGCATAAACATTATTTATGTAGAATAAAAAATTACTTCATTAAAATATTTTAAGTTAGGTTTTTCTTTAAAAAGCTTTAGTTCGCTATTTTTTCTTTCTCAAAATATTATTTATATTTTTTCCGATAACAAATAAATGTGCCCTTTAGATTAACTTTTTGGTCATTGAATTTATTTCTGATCGTTATAGGTACCTAAATATATTGTTTCTCATTAAATGGTAAATTTTCAAGTAGTCCCGAATCGCAGCTTGCTTGGTATTCATTAATTTTTTATTTTGTCATTAATAATAGTAATAAAATTCACTGTATTTACTAAGATCATGAGCAAGAAAATAATTTGAATAATAAATATTTAAATATTCGTACACAAATATATAATATCTTCTTATTATGCTTTTTTTCACAGAAGCAAATTTTTGAATTGTATTTCAGCTATTTTAAGTAATAAATAGAATATTTAATAATAGTATAATAAAAACACTTAACTATATATTATAATTATAATAAGTTAATTCAATTCGATATCGAAAGTTTAATTTATATTCCAATGATTTTTAGTCATATTCCAGTTAAGTTACATAAAACCCTGTATATCAACATATTTATTAACAAGTACTAGTTAACAAACAGTCACTGTGTATCCGTCGACAACTGAACTGAAAATTAGAGAAACTCTTTAGTTTCATTTATGTAATTAACTATTTTTCTTATTGAACTCATTTCAATAAAAATAATAGATATTTGACTCTCAACGATATCTTTAATATACATAGAAAGAAAAATAAATAAAAAATAAACAAATGACTTCTGGCGTTAAATAAAACTACTTCGAAAACTTATCGTTATAAATTAACTATACACGAAAACATGTACAATTGTAAAAAGTCGTAAATTTTCGTATTTCTGAGATTAAAAATCTGTTTTCTTCGGCTGCGTAGACGACGACAGACGGAATCGCTCGACAAAGCATATTCTTCGACGTCATGAGCTCTGAATGAGATACACAATGTAAATGGAGACGTATCAGATTTCATCTAGCTACGTGGAGTCTGGTGAGAAGAAAAAAAGCGAAAAAAAGAAGAAAAAAGTAAATCCGACTTTGTAGACCTACACACGGAAGCTTTATCAAAATCATCTAGAAGGGTGTTTTCCAAAATTAGAGTACAACATTAACGCCGTTTATCTGAATATCGTTAAACTCGAGTACATTCGAATACAACAGCGCAGACAATCATTTCCACAACTTTGTAGACACGTTTAGCGGAAAACCACGTCGAAGGCACACGCTGATGGGCGTGTACGAACTTCAGTTGGCTGCAGCGGACGACCTCGATAAGAAAGGCACAGAAAAGCCTGTAACTCCTACTACCTCAGCGATTTCAGATTAAACTTTTTTTTTCTCCTTTTTTGAAATAGTCCCCTAAGGGCGCAATCAAATTATTCTACTTGTCTTCTAATGGTAGTACTGTTTTGACAAAAAAAATCGCAAAAAAAAAATCCCTCTATTCTCTTTTGACTTATTCATCGCTCGGGATGTATGGTCCCAGAAGGAATTTCTTTCAATTTATAAACAAAAAACAGGCAGAAATACGAAAAATAGTATTCAGTTTCAGAAGGCGAAATTTCAGGAATGTAAGAACACATTTTTTAATGTCAAGTTGTGTTACTGTGCAAGTTTTTTTTAAGGCTGGTTTAGCTCGAATATTTTGTTCTTAATAGACAGTCGGTACGTTAGAATAGTATATGACATTTTAATTCTTAGCAATATTTTGACATTGTCCTTTACGAATTTTTTTTTTTTGAGAAGCATATGTAATAAATACAACAAAAGAAACTTTAGATACCAACTAGGAAACAAAACGCTAGTAATAGAGGCCTTTTTGGACATTTCATATAATAAGGCAGTTTCGAGTGGTCACTGTATTATGCACGACTCTTGCCCTAACGGAGATTACGGCTCACTCCGAGCCACGGGGGCGACCCGGACACGAATATTATCGGCAATAGGTATGCATTTTCTCCTTTAGTACATTTTTACAAGCTTACATCCTCTCTTGTTTTGTCTTACTCTATAAAATCTGGTCGGAACGTTACGAACTGTAATTTTCTACGACGTCCAGATCTTTGATTCGATAGAAATTTAGCTCGCGCATGCTCATTAGGTATACATTCGACGTTCTGGCGATTTCTGTTTTTGTATTGGACAAAAGGAGAAACAAAAGCTATTCTAGACTTTGTGATAGAGTCATTGGGAACGCGTAAAAAATACGATGTAAGTATAGAATTTAGTTTAAAGCGTAATCCTTAAATGTGTGTGTGTACACACTTTATAATTAAGGCATGATTAAACTATAGGTAAGTACACATAACAAAGTAAACTCAAAAAGATAAGGAAAGGAAAATAGTACAAAGAAATTAAAAGAAAAACGAATAAGATAATTTATCTTAACGAAATAAGAATTGTGGATACTGTTGAAAGCAGGAAATCTGCAAATAAGTAATCAGCATCCAAATCACCAATCAGCACAAATCACTGTATTTTTACTATTCGAAATTATTTTATGACAATTATTATTAAGACACAGAAACATTGTTATTCGATAAGCGACGCCAGATGATGAACACAAATGTTTATAATATAATAAGATATTGTTGTTGTTTGATACAATACTTGTTCAAATGTCTTTTACACCCCTTTCTCATGAGGTCAGACGAGCAACATGCAAGTTTTCTCTAATATGAATTAGAACACTGTCACCACATTTCTTGCATATTCCAGTAGACAGTTATTAAAAACGAACTAATAACATGCAACAATTTTTTGTTCAAAATTATGAATTTATCGTGTATTATAAATAAAAATCCCAAACTAAAGGTTTTAAAAACTTCCTACACAAACAATACTTCTATAGAATAAAAAAATTTAAAATTAAAAAAATTTTCAAATCCAATTGAAGCTACTATGAATTATCAAATTGCGTTAAACATCATCATGGTATTTGACTATTGTTTTGTTTTTGTAGTTTATAGCACACTACTCGATTCATACCACGCTATATTCAGCACCCTACTCTATTTTACTAAATAGCAATAATTCATTAACTTGATTCCTTTTGACCATCTCTTACATCAGGAGTCCAACCTCCTCACTGTTCACCATCGTGTTTTAATATATCCCAGGCGCGGGGACATAGAGGAACCAAAATCGGTATCTGCTTACGTCGGGACGAAGTTCGGAATCTAAATAGGGACCGCGGTCAATCGAGAATCACACAAATTGGCATCTTGAACGAGGTCGGGACCAGGATCCAGAACGGGAAGTGGTCGGGATCACTGTTAAAAACGTGATCGGTCGATATATAAGATAAAGATATTTACTATTTGTCCACGAGCGAACCGTGGACGGAAGCTAGTTTATCTACCTATAATCTATTAGTTTAGGCCATTCCGATGAGTCCAAACACAATACCTATGCTGTGAATTTGTAGAAGAATTAGGTATCCTGCGAATTCCATAATCTGAAATTTACAGGATACCCAAATATCTCACCTTGCGGAATTAGTTCTAAGTTACTATGCTCTAATATCATTGAAGGAAAAGAATATCAAAATTTAAATCGATTAAGCACGTGGAGGATACTTTCATCCATTTATCAATTTAAAAATAGCGAATAATCTTTAAAAAGCTAAACATGTTTGCTTGAATCGTAACTAAGATCATTTCATTTTTTTCACAAAAAATACTAAATTTGAATTGATCGACCCGCTGGAAGTTACGATGTAACAGGCAGATACAAAACACGCACTTCGAATTTCTAACAGCCCTCTATTTGCGTCGGGAGTTAACAACTCATGTTTTGACCAAAGCATTTCTGAATATGCGAAATCTACTTGCATGGGATGGAATTTTAAAAAGTGTCAGAGAAGATTAAAATACAAAAAGGTTGCATATCTGAATTTTTTTATAACATAAATTTTGGGGTAGACCGCGTGGAAACTGAATCGGTCTCGAATATCCATTTCCGTCTCCGGGAGACTTTTGATAAACAGTTCATATTTTCTAGAGTTCGACTCGATGCTTTTCAGTAACGCTGAGTAATATTTTGGCTATTGATTTTTTTTGTGTTCGGAGTTAATATAACATCAACCGCAAATTTTAATGAATTAGGAAAGCGGAATAAGATAATCGGCAAGCGGCCGCAGGCCTCGGGTCGTCGAGATAGATCACCCGTCCGCTACCACACATCGCGGCGTCCCGATACACGGAGACAGTTAAAGTTCCAGCGGGCGGCAATAACGGCGGGCCGCGCGCCGCGGTATTTCCTCCGCGGCGCATGTTCCCCTCATAAATATGAAGACATTTATTCCGGAGCGCAATATCGCGATCGTTTACGTTTCAAAGAGAAATAGCGAAAGGGGCGCGGCCGCGGCCCGCCCCCGCGCCCCGCGCCGCCCGCGCCGCGATCGTCACTTTAAAATTCACGAAATGTTGGCGCCGCAGACATTACATATTCATCGCGACATGACGAGCTCCCTCGGCGACTCGGAAACCGATTACCGTGAATTTCGATCCCGCGCGCCGCCAAATTTTTGCTCCTTCGTTCGATAACGTCGTTCAGGTTTGGTTTCCGCCCCGGCCCCCCGCGCCGTGGTCTTAATTCTCTGACGGCGGGTGCAGCTTTCGGGCTCTCGTGAGGTAAGATTTTTTTTGGTGCGATGAAAGAAGATTAAATAAATTATACAAAATTGTTCGTTAAACATGCGAGCCCGTGATAGATATCCACCTCCATCGAATACTACAGACCCCGAAAAGTCCACAGTTTTGTCTTTCGTTATACAAATATGACTTAGTTTTTTTTTGCAAGTATCGACTTACAGCGTGTCATCTCTCAACTAGCTCTTCTCATAAATAACATAAGGCGAGCAGAGCAATGAGTTTCTTTTGTGCGTAGCGTGATCTTATAATTGACAAACTCTATATTTTCTCCGGTTATTTGTTTCACATGTGCACAGATCGGCCCGTAGACAATCTTCTGAACTTCTCTAAGCAAAATAAAGAATGAAATTCAATCTTATTTCACGTATTTACATTGTAAATTACTCATCAGTAGCGGGTACGTGGTACAAAGGGCTACTGAATCGAATCAAACGATGACGGGTTCTAATATTGACCACAACGAGCGGATCGACCGATGAGTTCTAAACTGGACTTGCATTGAACACGTCCAGCCTTTGTCTCAGAGGTGGTCACCGCGTCGACGTAAAAATAAGTAAATTATGGTGAGAGGAAACTCCTCCACCACTTGTAGAATATCCTGAGCAGTAAGTATTAAGTGTCCGACTCCGACTGTAAGAGCAATACGTGCCACTCTTGGGAACTATTATGAATTTGGCCGATAACCATTATTATGATTTGCGGCTTTTCCTTGAAGCTGCATTAAGAATAAAATTTCATTAAGGGGTTTTATTTCTGACGAAGTTAATAATTGATAATTGTTTTTGGTATTCAAAGTTACCAAGAATTTGAATTTTAACGTCATTATTACATTGTACTAATTGATTAATTGATGAGATTGTGTGCTACGGACGACGATATCCGAAATAACTAGTAAGTTAAGTCGTATATGAATATAACTAGATTATAATTTCGTAAGTCGCATTTTAATAGTAAATGCATACTGAGGCATATAAGGTAGAACGTTATAATATTGTATAGTTTAGCTCACGTAGTGATGTTGTGCATAATATATGTGAGTTATAGGCGACCGTGTCCGTAATAAGTGCACAAAAAGTGTAATAATTTTGTTCCGTATTAATATAATAGTTTGAGCTTATTCACTACCTAGCAGCGAAACTCAGCTTTGTTCGGGTTAAAATAAATCGCATGTTTATTGATATAAAAAATATTTAAGGATTCATAATTTAACGTAGATATTATATATTTCTATCTTAGGTATTGAGAGACTTATTTGTCTATTAAACATACGGTGTATATAGAGTACATTAAATTAATTACCTAATTAACGAATTAAAATAATTATAAGTTAAAATAAGAAACACCTTAGTAAATGGAAACTTTATGTTTTATTTATACATTTATTTACATATAACATCATACGTTTTACATATTACAAACTCATATACATATTACATATTATACATTTACACTTTTTATGTTAGTTCCATTTTTTAAATTTCTTTGTACAATACTTGCTTATAGACTACATTTACAGTTTTATGGTCTGGACTATAAATGAACAAATTTCGAGGTGATCCTACTCGTGAGCATGCGACGTGTAATTGGCTGCGTGAAAAGCATAGTTCATATAAGGCAAGGCCACAATATTGGACTATTTGGCCCTGTGCTTTGTTGATAGCCATGCTGTAAGCCAACTTCACCGAGAATTGTAACCGTTTAAAAGTAAAGAGTAATCCATTTGATATTAAAATTATCCTTGGATAAATACTATCTGTCCTTTTTCTTTACTAGTCATTATACTGACTTTGAAGATGTTATTTTGCAGCTGTTTGATGCAGAGCCTTGTACCATTACACAGTATCGGCGAGTTCAGATTTCGTAATAAAATAATTGGTGAACTAACTTTTAACTTAAGACAGTGTAATGGCAATCTTGAAACATTTAATGAAATTAAAAATTCAGTAGGCAAATTTACGTTTTCTTGTTCATCAGTCATTGTATCTATTAATATGCAGATTTTCTCTTCTCTCGGAATCATTTCCTGGATGATGTTGATGCCGTTGACGATGTCGTTCTTTGTGGCTAGAATAATTCGTTCGCGTACCCATTCTGAATTGATATAATTTTCAGCAATACTTCGATATAGTTCATTTATAAGTTGTTCCGGTGTTTCAACAATATTACATGACTCATTAGTTAATATGATTTGGCCATTATTTTCGACTATTGGATAGATGCCCTCTCCTATTTGTAAAAGCTTTTCAGAAAATTCTTGTGCATTTTCAGCTCCTGAAATTTGTGCCCTCTTATTTGTTCTCAATTTAATTATTTTACCTGTTACTAGATGACCGACTTCTTTACGCAAGCGTTAATTTCATCCGCCGGCGTTGGTTTCTAGTGAGTGTTTCTAGTGATTTTCTATGGGCCATTGTGCTTTCGTCCCGTATATGGGCTTTGCATTGTTTCAATATTTGTCCTGATGATTTTATGATGTCACATACCGGGAATTCATAGTCAGCTACATTTAACGGTAATTTTAAACCAGAATGCGCTGTTCGTCCACCATCCATAAGCGTTGCCGCTAACCCAGATGATGTTAGGGCGAGAACAATTTCTTTATTTGTACGGATTTCAGCTAGAATTAAATTTATTAAAAATGTTTTCCCAATGCTGCCAGGTGCGTCTAAAATATTATATCACCTTGCTGTTTTTTTATAATAATCCATTATCATATCATATGCTTGTTTTTGACTTTCAATTGATAAGGGTTTGTTGTGTTGGATGCAAAGCCTCAATTCGTAGATATTATAATTTGTTTCTCTTAAAAATTCACTGTTTATGTCATCAAAATGACTTCGTTTAGAAGTTTGAACACCTAGTTGTGTTAACGTCTGGTTAGACATTGCTAAACATTTATCTTCTATCAACATCAAAAACATTTTAAAAATTACTTCGTTAAAATTAATTTCTAAGTCCGAGTTTTGTTGTCCTAGTTCAGCCAAGATATCATCGCTCATATATTCTCGATATTTTAACCATAGTCGAATTGAATTAAAAGGATTATATGTCGTTAATATGATTGCGAATAGCTCATGAATTTGATTTGCTGTTACGTTTGGGCTGCTTTATTCATAGCTAACGCCCAATGATTATCGTTTTCTAGCAGACCCAATCTTTGACATGCTTCGCGATATGTCTCACAAATGTAACCATTGACATTTTTAGATTTTCAAAACACGTCGGGCCACGAATAGTGTAAAATAATAAACGTAGATAGAAACATTCAGCGTTTTCTGGATGCATTGCGTAGACTCGTCCTATTGTGTTACTCTTGAACACTCCATCATGTCCTTCTACTGGCATTCCACGTTTTTGAGAATTAAATTGTTTACTTGTTGTATCCTATGTTTAATAGCTTGGTACTTCTGAGTAAATCAAAGTCTTAGCAAATCTTTCTGGCATAGTTATGGAAAGGCTGTTAAAGTTATTCGTGTCGGTGGTTTCGTCGCAACTTTTAGTGCCGTTTCTGTAGTGAAAAATACACATTGTCGATATTCTAAGTGGACGGGTGAATGAAGAACCGGCGGATCTCGATCGTGTATTGGAAAATTAAAAGTTCGCCAAATCGCTTTGTTGGTATTGATGTAACGACCCATTTGATACTGTACTATCTCATCATGTTGGTTTTCTTTGGTTACCGTAAAAAAGCCATATCGTTGCCTTATTTAATATATTTGCATACATACTTTATCGATTTTACCGAATCGCAGTACTCAACATTGATATGGGCACTTAACATTTTAGATAAAAGTGGATTATATGGAACCGCCCATTGATTGTTCACTTGAATTATTTAATTTGCCCTGTATTTTAATTTTAGCCGTAAATCCGCCTTGTTTTAGTGATCGACGTCTGTATTTCGGATATTCACCTTCGCCTGTGACTGTTTCATTCAAAAACAGCTTCGGATAACGTTTCGTACATTTTTCATCTTTCGTGCACGGAGAATTTCTATTTAGTTCACCAACACGGGGAATCGCGTTTTTTACGATTATACCACGAAGATCAGGATCTTCTTCTGAGTTTGGAAATTCAGCCTTGATGATATCATCTATTTGATTTGGTTGAATTTTATTTTGAAACCAAATTAAGTTGTGAGAATGTGGCAGTCCTCGTTTCTGCCATTCAATTGAAAACATCTAGTAAATAACAGTACCAAATATTTATTTTTCACGATAGCGTCAATGAATTTGATTTGTTTTTGACGAAAAACTCGGGCAACAATATTGTGTCAATTGCTGGCTGTCGGTTCATATTGCAATTTTCTGACATAAGTTATTGCATCTTGAGCATATTCATGCATTGACGTAGACTTCCAGTACAAGAACATAACAAGATGACAAATTTTCCCACATTATCGACGTTTCCATCATTTCTCATAGCATCTCTTAAATGGACGTATTCATCCAAACGCAACTTTCGTTGATTATGGTGAATAAATTCTAATCTTTCCGTCTCAATTTTAGCACACATATCTACAATAAACTGCTGAAAGCACTGCCGATAATTAAAATATACTTATATTCCCCATTTGCATCATAATTCGATAAGCATAAAATTGTATAGCTGATACTTTTTTGTTAGTTTCGAAACCTGTTGCTGGATTGATTTGTTGAATATTGAAGTGATAATCATCCTCACCTTGTCAAAAAATTAGCGGATACTGTAGTGCATAATAACTACTATGTGTTTCAGAAATAAGTTGCAATTTATTACTTCGACGTTGAATAATAATATCACGACAACTATCAACAATTACTAAGCAACTTCGTTCGTTTGAAGTGCATTGAACCTTCGTTCGTGTTGACCGGCTGGTCTTTTATCTGCTTTAATGACGATTTTATAATTCCTTGCAACCATTTGGTCTAAAGAAGTCTTAAGCACTTTGATTAGTTGATTATGATCATGTAGTAGACGCTGTAATTTTTGAATAATATCTCGTTGTACCCCTGAGTGTAAGAGCAACGTTAATCTGTTTCAAGTTCTTCGTTACCAATGAAGTATACTTGAAAAAATTTTGGAGTTTCATTGGATATCGGCAGAAGTGAGCCTACTCAGTGATAAATTTGGCCTTGAACTTTGAAAACCGGGCTAAAATTTTCTTCGTGGGATATTAATGAACCTCCAAATGAAGTTACTTGAAAACAACAGTCGTATCGACGTATATTTCGTAGAAAGTGATTGGTATATAATGTTTTTCCATTCATATATGCCAGTAATTTTGATGGTGGTACATCTAATTACCACCGGAGTGGTAAATTGATTTTATCACTCGAGCAACACAAACCAGCAGTTCCTTTTTAAATTTCCTCACATGACAATTCTCACATATCTTATTCATTTTTCCGATGACAATATTTGGATGTTCAATGTATTGTTTTTTACAATCATAATGGAGCACTTAAAGTTCTAAATTCTCAATTTTATTTGTTATAGCTCGTACACATTTTGTAATTTTCTAGATCATACCAGAAAGTCTTAGAACTTTCTAAAACATTGCTTGGAGACCCTAAAGTGTTTTTAAAAGAACTGATGATATATTAGGTCACATATTTATGTTTGCTGAAAAAAAAATTTGAAGCTTTGTTAAATATATAGTGCCCCCCTAGTAATATTTATTTTTGGTATTATACTACCAAAATAAATAGCGGCTTATAAAAGATATCTACAGTATAAATTTCATCGATATAAGTCTTGTATTTTTTGATTAAAATTCCTGTGACATATAGACGGATGGACAAACATGACGAAATTATGAGGGTTCCGTTTTTGCTATTTTAGATCGGATTTCTAAAAGAGCAATTTAAATATTAAACCTTTTATGTACAAAGATCGTATTGAAAAAAATCTATTTACATTGTTAACTTCCCGCTAAGGAAATTGAAAATTTTCTAAAATTTTCGGGAAGTTATTGGTTTCACCCCATTTAGCAAAAATCGAGTTCTCATCAGATCTCGACGTTCCGAGGGTCTAGAAAGCTTCCCTGATCATCACTGAGATGATGTCCGTATGTCTGTGTGGATGTGTGCGCGTGCGTGCGTGCGTGCGTGTATGTATGTAAACCTCTTATAACTTTTAAACGGCTTGACCGAATCGAACCCACTAAACGGCATTCCAAATAGTTTTACCAAACTTAGATTTTCTGAAAGTTTGAGTTGATTTGGACTAGTAGATTTTGAGAAATTTTCAAAAAACTAAGAAAAAAAAATTTTAAGTGTTTTTTTCAAAATAACTTTAAAATGGCTTGACTAATCAATTGCAAAATCTAATAAGCTCTTAACCTATTAAAAACACGTTGATTGCCGCAAACCGGGTCAAAATCGGTTGATTCGTTTGTGAGAAATCGTTGTCGAAAGAAATCGAAAAAAACAGTTTTTATTCCAAAAAAACTGTTTTTTCGATTTCAAATTCTAACCAGCTATTGACCTTGTAAAAACACATCGATTGCTGCAAACCGAGTCAAAATAGGTCGATTCGTTTGCGAGAAATCGTTGTCAAAAGAAATCGAAACAAACCGTTTTTTTGAAATAACTACGAAACGGCTTGACCGATCGATTCTCAAATCTAACCAGCTTATGAGCCTGTAAAAACACGTCGATTGCCGCAAATTGGGTTAAAATCGGTTGATTTGTTCGTGAAAAATCATTGTCAACAGAAATCAAAGAAAACTATTTTTTCTCTCGAAATTTTTTATCTGGTTAATAAGTACCTCCAATTTTATACCCAAAAAATCGCATCAAATCCAGTAAAATATAAAGTGTTTCGAACTCTAAATTAGCGGGAAGTTTCAAGATTGGCCAACAGGGTCAACCGCTTTACTAATTTTTTTTTTAATGAGGCCATTTAAAATTTCACGCAATATTTTTGTATTTACAAATACTCCAAGTACTTACTGATATTATGTCTGTAATGAATACATGTAAAATTTTAAGAATTGTTTACATCTGCCGAATAGGTACACATAATGATCAATCTTTAATCCATAATAATTTATTGAAAGAAATATTTCTTGATCATTTATTTTAACCTTAGCAGTATTTTTAACCTTCTTAAAATATTTTGTAAGCCTAGATAATATTTTTTTAAATATAATAAAAAATAAGCCGTGTTTAATGGTCTTAGCCACGACAGATGGCGCTGGCCCTGATTTACGATTACCCGCAAACGGCGGATTACGGAATTAATCGGCCGTCCGCCGTCGCGCGCTAACGCATTACAAATGCATGATCCGTGTACGACATATTTCATGGCATGTGTGACGGTTTAATTAATTATTTGTTTATCGATATGTTGGCTTGGTTTCGTCTTCGAATTAACGTATACTTAATTTAGTTTACGTTAAAATTGCTAAAGAAAATAATGTGTAAATTATTATGAATGTGTTTGTCAATTAATCAATGAATCGGATTTCTTTCTTTGGTGAAAAAACACCGTAAATCAGCACCGACGCTCCATAAAATTCGTTAATGTTTTTTACGTCATTTTAACACTTCGGCAGGCGCGTCAAGGACGTCAGTACGAGTCCTCTCCGGTGGTCTACTGTTCATCATCACTATTGACACACGGTCCAACGCTTGTAGCTCTACAAGTGATTGCGATCAGGAAGACTTTAGTAGCTCCTGACTTATAGCAAAGTGAAATGGTACAAATGTTCAATTCTTACTCTGGGACATACAGAGGAACTTAAATACTTCGATCAGCACACGTACACGACATCTGTTGTTGGCATACAGCACATAACTATGTTAAATTGTATTTCAAATAGATTTCGATTTCAATATTATCACCTTCCTGTTACAGCAAATCCTGTATTATATATATGTATATATACGATATGCCGAAAATTTCATATAGCATTATAAATAGCTCTCTCAATGTAATTGATATAGTAAATGCCAGGCGAGGCTCCGAAGACGGCGCGGTGGCGGGCGGCGCGTCACGGGAGCGACACGGCCGACACTGCGGCCGGAAGTTTTATCGAGGCAGCGTGCCGTTCAGGACATCCTGCTAAAAGATCTCTATGTATATATGTACAGAAATTAGTTAGTCCTGACTTTTCCGTATTCTGACAGAACAGTTAAAAACAACTTCACAAATAAGCAACTCGACGAAAATCAAAGGCATGTTTACGAATAACTTTATTACTTAAATTGTAAATAATTGCCTGCCTTGACCATAAATAAAACGTTACGACGCCCCGCCTGATAAAAGTTAAATTATTTTGGTAGAACAAAATAATAATTAGAAATTGTCAGAAGAGCCTCAGGGGACAGCGCGCGCACTAGCGCCGCGCGGGCGGCGGCTAAATTGAATAACAAACTTTATTCTGGTAAAACACTGTTTTATTTCACGGGAATAACGTGGATACCTAATCTCAACTCAATTTTGCTACGTTAATTCGAGGCTTATTTTGGTTGTGACGTTGTAGGCCAGAGCCCGCAAAAGGCAATTTTTTATAATTTCTGAAACTGTGTTATATACTATTAAATAGTTTTACTCACAAATTATTGTTTTAAATAAAGCTGCATTTATGGCTTTAGATTTTCAAATGTCATTTTTATAAAATTCAAATCAAACTTATAATACTCCTGAGAAAAGTATTTTTAAATCATTCAAAATTATCGTCTAAGGCTCTTTCAATTTTAATACTTCAAGAAAAGCATTTCTCAGGTTATTTCGCGAATGAAAATTAATTTTGTCTTGTCCTAGTCAATAATAACAAAATGAAAACCTGAAATGTTTGGTTACAAATTAAAATCTACAAATGGTGGCTCGTATTGAAAATTGTTGTCAAAGTAGAAGTTCCTAAAATAAAATTCAACTTTGTGCTCTATTGTGTAATTTTTTTGAAATTAGAATTGTACGCAGAGGCCGCGGTTAGAGGCA
Source organism: Eumeta japonica (assembly GCA_005406025.1). Classification (NCBI taxonomy): domain Eukaryota; kingdom Metazoa; phylum Arthropoda; class Insecta; order Lepidoptera; family Psychidae; genus Eumeta; species Eumeta japonica. Next base: position 81,131 of record BGZK01000816.1, on the reverse strand, counting down.
TTGTTGCTCGAGACAGCCCTGTTAAAGGTACGGAACCTCCGCGTGGAGAAGGCTCCGTACGTTAAACATATTATCTACTATTTTTTCAAATCTAACCCAAATTTGTATGTCAAAACTAAAACGATTTGTAATGTAAGTTAGTGCGCACGTTATTGAGAGATTTAACTTGTTATTTTAAGTCCATAGACTTCTTATACGTTTTACTGTAATTTACAAATTTTGTAGTTTAGGGGGAATGATCAGTCTTCAACTATCTTATGCAATAATTTTAAAACCATTTATTTTAGAATTATAAAAGATATATTTGGAACCTTCAAATTAAACAATCAAGAACCAAATTAAATAAATCTATTTATTTGATATATTAGGTGGTACAGTTACCAAAAGCTTTTTCTTTAGTCTTCTAATTTGCCCTCCAAATGTAAACCCCATATTCAAAATTCATTTATTTACATTACACGTCCGTGTTTGAGCGCAGAAATCATGTCTCCCAAATTTCCATTTAATTGATCTGCACATACGGAACAAACTAGTTGTGACAGACGAAAAAACAGACAGTCTCAAGAGTGATCTATGGAATTTCTATTTTTTTTTCACTTAGACTTACGAAACTCTAAAATATAATGCTTACGTAGCACTAGCAATGAACTATTAAAATACTATTGGAGAAATATGCTATTAGTTTTTCAACATATTTGTTGAAGCTTTTTCATTTTTTTATTTTCCATATTAACCTTTTTTTGCAATTGTAATAAATTACAGCGCGAAAACAACATCGACTGAGTTTCATTGTTACAAGCGGATTCCCGCCGGACTTATACAAAGACAAACATTTTGAAGAAAGTAATATGTGAATTTAAATATGTTAAATTTCTAAATATATCAATAAAAAATATTATTTACGATGGTGTACAACTATTAACTTATTGAGTAGAGTATTTAGTTACTTTTGGCACGCGTACAGGCATATATGTATGTCGGCGCTCGGCGTCGCCGCGGCTCGCGCTGCCCCGAGCGGCGCGCGTGTTCGAGTACATCACTACTCCGTACAACCACCTTTTGTTTTGGTTCCGACATGTAATTGACTAATTTTGTTTTTATTAAACGAGAAATTTCTAATAGTTACAAGACGAGTGCAACCATTAGCGAGGGAAGCATCGTATTTTCGCCTCTCAATGAATTATTAAAATTTGTTCAGTAGTTTCGGACACTTTTTTATAAAATCTAGGTCAGCGAGTGCTGCAAAAAGTAATTCGTACAGTCTTCACGTTTGTGTCAAGTAGGAATAAAGGGTGATTAATTGTTTTCGATAAAAAAAACTTAAATTATTTTTTCCTAAATCAGCTGTCACAAAATTGCATTCTAATTAGAGTTCATCGTTATATAATTGCTTTTCTTCTATGTGGCAACGAAAAATTTATCTTTTACACAAAAAAGTATTGGCAATAAAACGAGCGTACATTAGAGTCCCTAATTAGACACAGCTCGAACTCGAGGATCTCCGAAGTGTTGGTTTTATATTTTCCTGTAGCAAATGCAGTGTGCTAATTAATTATTGTATAGCAAGTACTAGATTGGAATAGACTGACAGTGCACTCACAAACAAAGCGGTTTCTATAACTGCGTTTTGAATGGAGTGCATAGTGATAACGGTATTAATTAGAGTCTGTTTTATCCTCGTTACGTATCTATATTTTAACGTCATTGGCAGATGTCACGTCCATCTTGGTAACTGTCGATGAAGAATAATATGTTCCTACCTCATCCTTGCCAGAAATGCTTCCAAAAATTATGGAGATTTAAATTTATACAAATGTAGATACGTAACAAAATAACGTAAATAACTTTCCACTATAAATTGATACCAATGAAAGAAGCTTCTATACGTAAAAATCGTAGTCGACTGGAAGTTACATACGCATTACTTCGTTACGTATATTAAAAAAGATGTAATTGTACACGTGCACTTTTCGGTGTTAAAACAGCCTAACAGCTTAATATTCATTTAAAGCGGCTCCGCTTTAGCAGGGCCACCTTTGAGAGCCGCCTTCGAGGGCCGCGGTACTTCCCCGTCAGTGGTGTCCTGAACAGTCGCATTGACATCGAAGCTATTTATTTTCTTTGGGTACGGTCAAAGACATCGGTTAGCCCGATCCATCACACAGTTTTCATAGCGACCCTCGGCCGGGCGGCGCAGACCCCACACATACGCATATTTTATCCCATTTAGTAGCTTTTAAAAGGAATTCCTCGCCATATCATAAAAAAAAATGTTCCCAGCATCGATCAGTTCATCTACAAAGTATGTTTTCGTAGCTGTCGTACTACTTTATTTATAAATATAATTAAAGTTATGTGTTAGAGCTATGGACAATAATGACGAAACTACTAAAACAATTGTAACTTGTAATTTGCGTCAAATAAAAGACTTTACGAAAATACCTACAGAGCACTCGCTTCATAGAAGAAAAACTTTACGGAACAGAAGCACTCGAGTAAGTCTCCGTCTGTTATTGAACTACACGAGTATTAAACGCGCGTGTGAATGTGGTAAATTCATTAAAAAAATGTTTTTTCTGTAAATTCATTTACATACTTCAAAAAAATTGTTTCTTGAGGACGAGCTGAACTATTTTAGGCATAGTTACCTACCATTTTGCTTATCGAACAGATGACAGACTGACAAGCTCTACCATTATTAAACCTTAAAGGCTACAACGAATTTTGATATTTAATATTAAACTACAATGGGTTCAAAAACAACCGGATCATTGAAATAAGCGATATATTTAAAAATATTGTACTACTTTTTATTATATGTACTTAGATTATGAATGTGTTCTTTGATGTTTTAATTTTTAGGTTTAATTTCTTTAAGAAAAATCTATTTAAATGGCCAGTGTAAAAGGGCTTTTCAAAATAATCGTAATTTTGTAAGGGTTTTCCATACCCCTTCAAAATTACTTGAAAAAAGGAACTTATCTTCTTTTATTCCATTTTTTATATTTTTTATTCTCACAGATAAGCCTTTAATTTGGCATATTATTTGAAGACATATTGAGTGTGTTGTTGTCCTATATAAATAACACCTTAATCTGATCGGGTGTAAGGTATTATTTCTATAGGGATACAATATATTGATAACACATTTATCCACTCATGTCTTCATTTATCCTCATATCTAAAAGAAAACATTATATAAAATTTCTGTCTTCCATCTGGTGTAGGAGGAAGAAGCTCATCAACTTCAATCCCCAACAGAGCTTCACAGATATTGGAAGTGGTATCGTCGTCGACACTTTGTGCGTCTTCTATCTGTTCGACACGTATGAAAGTAATACACATTGAGAATGATAAACATAGTACATATAATTACGCAAATAAAATAGCCTATACTACACATATACTAAAAATAAAACATAAAAAGTCCATTACTTACGCCGTAAATCAGTAGCTCACTATGACTACAATGGGTGAAAAAATAACGGGTTACGAGTGTATCTTGGGATCGGCGCTCACACACAACCTCTCTCCCCACGTGTTCGAGGGCCACTGTCTGCTATACAAAGCTACTCTGTGGTTACTGTCGACTAACTAGAATACGCAGAATCTCAAGGCGCTGCGTTAAAAAACGAAAAAAAGTTATGGACACAAAATTAAGTCACCCAGGTGTAAAAACACCGTAGTAACCTTTCAGGGCTAAATTGCATTTAAAATTTGGAGCCTGTTTTAAGACGTCACCGAGTATTATTAACATTATCCAAAGTTGCTAATTTTAACGATAGAAGATCTTTAAAAAATATATTTTTAACTAACGACAAACAGGCACTCCAGTGGGTCTCTTAATAATTTGATTAAAGCTAAATTTGAATTTCAAATCTGAATCCAATAATATTCACAAAGTTTAGTACATACAAACAGATAAAACAGCACATGCAAGTAAATTACATTTTATAAGAGTTATCAAATACACCGCGCCTACATTTCTGCGATACGGACTGTGACAAACACTTTTCGCGAGATGACAAGAGGCGAACATGACATTTTCCTAAAGTGAACATGAAATACGGAAGCCGTCTGCTACGCGGGCATTAGTGGCACTAAGGGGAAAGAAAAAATACTTTTTTCTAGGGTTTCGTAGTTCGTTTGAAAGTTTTTATAATTTTTCTAGATCTGCTCATCCGTTCCCCTATGCGTCGTAGTGATTTTACTCACAGATTTGTCAATGCCATACCACATAAGAAACAGTGTATGTATACAAATCTTAAAAATAATATCTAAGCCTATTCCCCTACGTGCGAAATGAGGATAAATAAAAGTTTAGAAAGAAAAAAAAAAGGAAAAAAATTTTATTTAGATGTACATACATATAAATGTTAATACATTAAGTTCAATTATGACAATATTACGCAATCATTAAATATGATTAATCATTATTAATCATACGCATTGAGATGAAACATAATATTTAAACAGAGAATGAATCAGTTAATATACATGCTTAGAAATATTAGTGTTACCTGAAGTATACAACTACATATGGCTTAATAACGTGTGATCTTCACTAAATGAACAATGAAGAAACCATAGATAATTCCATTTCAGAACGACCTTTTATATAAAACTTATGTGTGTATGTAATAAATAACCCTTTAAAGATTTTTTGAAAGGGAAGAAAGAGCTTGAATTTCTAATAGGTGGCGGTAAGTCATTACAACACTTCGTGGCAGCGTAACGGACACTACCATGCGGTCACACGACATGCGGCCGTCCTGAAACGCGGACGTATCAGACGAGTAGCAAAACGAATATGGCGATCAGAAAAATAAAGCTTTTTATACAAATTTTATATAAATACGTGATTTCTAATGATAACGAGAAGAGGGGTATCAAAATATAGACTACGACGTGATGGCATGTTCGCTGTACCAAATTTATTTATATAGGGTGATGTATGGGCTCGTCGAGGAAAAGGGAAACAATTGTGAACGCATACATTTTGTATTATCAGCAGAAGCTTTTTAGAACGAGCAAAAGGCATTCTTCAGATACGGTGGCAACATGATTTGATTTCGAGAGACCGACGGAATCGCATATTTGAATTCTTAGGTAATCGCGCATATGTTATAATACAGAAAGCCTTTAAAAGTAGTTACGGCAAATCTTTACATGTTTTTCGAAATCGAGCAATCTATCTCTAAACCTAAATTTCGAGTTTCGGTGACGTTCTTAATCGACAGGCTTAATAGCTTTTTGACACAATTACAGAAATTGATTTTAGTTATTTAAATTTTTGAATCGACAATGACAAAATTTGGTTTTTTGTATTCAAAACTAAGCTGTTCACTTCACACCATGATGCTATCCGTTTTAAATACTGATGTAATTTATTTAAGGTTAAAAAACTTTATTTAGGTTCACAGGATATCGAAACCTAATTTTTAAATAGACAATCTCCCAGAGACAAATTTTACAGAAATAAAAGAAAACTTTATACAACAAAGTAAGAGAACACGGATAAAATCCCGTTATTACATAAATACCTTTAGTATGTTTTTCAATCAATATGTTCTCAAAACAATATTAAGTCTCGGAATTATAAGCATTTTAGAGAGTTGTTTGTATTTCGGATTAAAAAATTAAAGAAAATCAGGAGTTACTTTACTATTCTTTGAAACAAAATTGCATTTAAATATTAGTTATTATTATTGTTTCTATTCATAATGTAGCAACAAAAAGTAATAATCTTGGGAATGCTTCGAAATCGATTATTTTAAATTTTGCAAGTTGATATATTTTTATTACCAATTTTTATTATGTCATTGTATAAATTTAGTAAGTTTGCTGTTTTAATAGGCATAAGTAACGTTTAAATTAATTGTCTGTTCCAATAATTTATAATCCTCAGAAAATTTTAGTTTATAATAAACTTCTCCTGTAGGCATGTATTTTAAAGCTCGTAAATTGGTAACCTAAAAAATTAAAAAGGGCTATGATAAAAATTAGAATAAGACTTAGGGTTATAAATAATAGATACTTTTGGATCGCCCTTCATTTTGTCTGGTCTAATCGATTTCAAATATTCTACTGTGTCATTTTTTTTAAATAAGAGTAAGTAAGGTATTCTACCGTGTAAGGTTTTTGTTGTTTGCTCATTTACAAATATTTATGTACTCAGCAGGGACATTAATAGTCTGGTCTTTCATTTTTTTTTCTATCATTACATGCATACCATCCATTTCCATCAGCGTACGCCCAACTTCAAGATATTTTTATATTATGATCACTTTGTTGAACCTAGCGACTTTTGCGTAAAACTATATTTCGATTCTGGTATGTATAGCCATCGGTATAAAAAACATAAACTCATAAAATCAATTCAATAAAAATAAAAATAGAATCTCAGGGTTTTTATCCTTAGTAAGTGTAACTAAATCTGCAGTTACAGTAATATAAGGCAAGCAAAAAGAATCTTTTACAGTGCTTTGTTTGAATTGCACATCATCGATTATAGTGTAATTAGAAAAATCAGTTGGTGATTCAGTGGACATATACACCCGATTAATAGATGTCTCAGTATTTTCCAACGTGGCTAACATCGAGTTTCCTCAACAACATCTATATATTTTAAAATACTTGGTTATAAAGCACGTCATCAATGATTTTTTGGTTTATTTAGTTATTGGAAGTGCCAATTTTTCGGTCAATATTTTCATTAGGATCATATAGCTCTGAATAAGCCTTAGTAAATTGATTTTTAGCAAATAAAATAGTTTGTGGATCATTGGAAAATGTACGATTACCATCAGAATCACATTTTTAAGAATTCAGCATAAGATGTAAGATTTTTTGAGCGTGATATCTGTGGAAAAAAAAATCAATTTACATATATTATTTATTCTCGATTATTGAAAAGAAATATTAAAATACCAATCCATTACAGGGATATATACTAAAAACTTATTTACAAAGCAAAACATTAATAAGTGCAAAGTAGAACAACTCCAGAAATAAACCTAAAATACTATTAAAAAAATTGCTAACTCCTAACATGTTTATAAGATTTTATTTACAGTACTTATTCCAAATTGAATCTTTAAAAAAATTGAAGATGTAACTTATTTATTTACAAATCTAATACGGTATAGGACTTACCTCGTACTTTGAGGTTTTGATTTATGTATATTAAAATTCGAAAACACTATGTTTACACACCGATCACGTCATATGAAATGGCTGATTGCGGGGAGGTGGTCGTCAGAAAGGAAGAGTTTTGGTATCTACGAAGTTATTTAATTTTGGTTTGGTACCTGCAAAGTTATTTAATTTAACTACAGTTATTGTCTTTTCGTAATGTGCGCAATAATTTATTCTGTTTTTGCGGTAAGTCGTTTTTACCAAAATAGTGGAGTTAGCCTGTTTGCGTATTAAAGTGTCGACATGTAAAGCTTTAAATCGTCGGTACATGAATTATATTTACAATTTTCAAAATTATGTATGATATTCGCATTATACAAAATAAAGAGTATCGGTCCAAGAACGAAACCCTGAGAAATTTCGCGAATCAAAGGCTTGGCAGTTAGAAAGCGACTGAGCCGTCGATATTATGGAGTTCAACTAATTACGAGCGACCGCTGAGGTAGCTAACAAATCATCTTGTCACGGAGTTATCAAAAAGATAAAAACATAATTACGATAAAAGGAGAGATATATTAATAGTATTAAAAGCTCCCGATAAATCTAACAATGCCAAGATTGTTCCCTTGCCAATATCCTTTGCAGCCAAATTGTTCTCCACAACGTCAATTAAGGCCATTGCAATGCTGTAAACATTTCTTAAACCGGATTATTTGTCCGGAAGGATTCTATTATTTTCTAAATGGGAAATGAGTTGCACACAAACCACCTTTTCAACTATTTTAGACAAAAATATAAGAATACTTTTCGGTCGCAAATCCTTAATCTGTTCCAGGTAGCTCGTTTATGGAACAGGTTCAATTATAGCTGTTTTCCACAAAGACGGGAACATTTTTGTTTTAATAAATGTCTTAATTATAGAAGTAGTTAAGGTTTACGTTTGTGGTAAAGTTAATATATTCATATGTTATCCGTCCTAATCGTATTCGAAGAAACGGATAGAATAATTTTGAGAAATACATTTTCATTATTAACTTTGAACCATTGAATTCATAATAACTTAACCGAGAAATGTTTACGTCGTTTTTATCAGGTAGAGAAAAAAATGATCATGTCAGGGTTATTAAAATTATGTGGTGACTCCGCAGACTTTTGTTTAAAACTAGCCAATTTTATATTTTTCCATAGGTCTCAGGGGTCATTTATATATTATTGATATTATTACTGAAATTGGCCCTCTTTTTAGAATATAAACTTACTTTTATTGTTTTTTTCAATTCCTTGTAATAATTTTTATGCGAAACATTATTAGATATACGACTACATGAATAAGCTTTATTACGTAATTTAATTATCTCTCTCCTGTTAGCCAAGGTTATGATTGTTCTTTCCGCGTATTATTTTAATTGGAATGTGCTTATTAAAATATGCAAAATACGTGAATGGAAATCCTCAACTATTTTATTTACGTAGTTATTTACTAAACAGATCCAGTCAACGGATTTAACATCATTAAACAAAGTTTTTAAGTTAATATCTTTTAAGAATCCGTAGGTAATCCATTTAGAGGGAGAGTTCCCTTTTTATATTTGAAATTTAGAGGAAAAAAAATGTATGACGACCTAATCTCTGGAATATGATCAACACATAATTCAAATCGCTTAATATTAGAACACAAAACATTTACGAGAGTTTCTCTATTATTTGTAAAATTATTAGGCTATATGTTGCACAAGACCGATGGAGTTAAAAAAATCACTAAGCTTCCTAAAGTTGGAATCATTAGATTGTAAAAGATTTATATTGAAAATGGCAGTTAAAATTATAAAATCAGAAATAAATATTGACATTACGTCTGTGAGTGCATCTAAGAACGTATCAATTTTCTGCTACTGTGGACTACTATGGCTTCTCCAAACCAGCTTTAACATACCAATGATAGTGTTCAATGCATTTTTTAAGCAATTTACACTTTTCCTTTTGTTTTACTGTACCGTTCACGAAGATCAAATATTGAAACAGACATTGTTGTATAATATATGCATCGAAAACCCTTTACCTTCAAATATACCCTTCTAAAATTTTAAATGTATTGACACTGGGAATAAAATTAAAACGAGCAAATAGGGCCTTTAATTTATATGTTATTACGACCGACCAAGATGGTTCTGCAGGAGACATGTATTATTTTATTGTCTTATAAATCTTAATTGAATCATTTGCAAAAGAAAATGGTAGGTACTACATTGTTTTTTTAAAAATTACAAGTACTACTTTTTGAAAGACAATGTGACCAGAACACTCCTCTCCATATGCTTAAAACCTACCCCAGAGAACATGCTACCAGAATGTAGGGGTACGTGAGGTGCGCGGCAAGTCCAATTCAATTGCAAAATATCTTTTTTACATAGGTAACAAAAGTACACTTGAAATGCTTAACATTTTTACAAAATGCAGTTATTTATTTAAAAATTTTGCGTTGTACGTGAGGCTTTATATCTAAAGAAGAATGAGAGAAACACTTAAGGATGCTAAACAATTGAACTAAACTAACGACAAACCAAATTAGACGTAATCACAATGAAATCTACTTAATCCTATTATAAAAAAAAACCTTATAAAAAGTCAACAACTTCAATGGAATGAACATAATTTTCTCCTTATCCATGTTCATTTGCAAACCGCTGTGGAGAAACTCCATCGAGTCTCTGAGCGCGCCTTCTAGGTCCTTCATCGATACCGCTATTGGAACTATATGGTCAGCAAATCAAAAATGAGTGATGCATTGTTTTCAAGTAGTGCCAAGAACACATTTTACATATTTTATGCTGTTTCTATTAAAGACAAAGTCATTTACAGTGATCCATTTCTCACTTTGGAGAAAATAATGTTCTCATTATTTTTTCACGATAGAGCTTAGACCATTCAATACAATTATATTAAAAGTAAAGCTAATTAGACATTGAAATCGATCGGTTAGTTTAAAAAATATTTAGTAAAAAAATATACACATTCAAAATATGTTTATTTCATAAGTTACAATATAACATTTGAAATACGTTATAATTTTTTGCGAATTTACACTTTACTGCTCGTTCGGAAGGCAGTTTTCCCTCAAGAAGAACGAGCAAGAAACTTGAAGGTAGCTCTTTTCTAATTGGCTCATACATAGCCAAAACAAATACATAACCATTAAGATCAAACAGCCCGGTAAGAAGTCAAGCCGCTTGTGTCCATGGATATTTGTCTTCTAAATATTCAAAAATTGTACATCAACATTCATCTAAACACTTATTAAAGATAAATGCTAAATGTGGCGCAACGTAATCTATAATAGAGTTTATAATTATTATAGAAAGACCACGAATGTCAGCAGTTCTCTTCATGACTAAGAATTTAAATATTTTGATAACCTCTCCAGAACTCACATGTTTAAATTTCAATTTCAAATTAATATTATAAATCGGACTATTTTTCTTCAGTATTGATTTAGCAAGAGCGGAAGATGAGTTAAGAGAACTGGTAGTTAAAACAGGAATATCAGCAAAGAATGTTTCGAAGGCCTTAGCAAGCTCTGTGTCTTAATTCAAGGTTTTGTCATCTAATTTAAGTTAGTCTAAACTAAACTAAAAACTAAAGTCAATAACTCGGTCCTTCATTGTTCCAGTCTCGTTCTTTATGACACTCCAAGCCTTTTCATAACATCATTGCTATTTTTTTATTTTGTTATTTACGTGTTTTTAGCCGCGATGCAAACACGTTTAAATTTTTTTGAAGATTTGTTATATATTTAGAAAAACTCTCACTATTATTAAAAGTCAAACATTAAGTTATACATCTCATTGGAATCATCACAGCACTGAAATTCCAGAATTCTCTTTATGATATATTTTTTTAATTAATTCATTTTTTAAATTAATTTTAAATTTTCACAAAATCGTTTGAAGTCAAATATTAAAGAAGTTTATATTCAGTAAAGTCTTTTCGAATGCTGTAAGAAACTTTCTTAATTTTATGAAAATATTCATTTTGTTTAGCGGAAAGTTAAAAAAAATACTGTTCTTTTCAATTATTTAGAATATCCTTATGTCGTGACTGTATATTAAAATCACAACTCAATCATTGTCATAGATTTTCATATAATAGCATTCTCAGCTTATATGCATAATATTGTAATGAAGTGACCTCGAAAAAACTCGTTATATGTGGACACTTGGTTAAAGACGGCGAAGGCAGAAAGACAGATAACGGGCCTGATATGCCTTTGTCGTGATCCTTAATCAGGAGAACCGAGCTTGAGAACAACGCAAGTTGAACCGCTCCTGGTGACATGACGCAAAAGACAGGAACTTGAGGACTGCAAGTAAACAGCTGGTACGACATTAAAAGTGCTAATGTTAATGAATTATTTAGCGAAATACATAGTCACCAAATCGTACAAATCAAATCAAAATATCGTTATTTCGTAGGTAATAGAATTACACTTGAAATGCGTCATTATTGTATTTTTTGACATTAACATTGGCACCCATTCTTAATGCTGATTAACCTTGAAAGAATGGGCAAAAAACTTAAGTTTTCCTCACTTGAAAATTATATGAAACAATCGAACAATTTCATTCCATGATTATTTTCGTTAATATATTCAAATACGCCATACCAGTCCTTGCCATATAACTTTTTCAATGAAATCTTTAAATTCATTAAATGGCTAACTTTGAATTTCAGCTGGAACCTTATTATAAAAGCGCACACATTACCCCTTGAACGATTTATTAAGTTTCGTGAGTCGGGTTTTTTGAGCAGCAAAACCTTTCTCATGTTTGGTGTTAATATTATGGATGTCAATCATTTTTTGGGACCATTTTACGTCTCTTGAAGCATACCAGGTTATTATAAAAGCAGTTTTTGAATAAAAATTTAAAGAAATACCAATTTCTTTCAATTTTTTTCAAAAACTGCTTTTGATCTCAAATTATAAATAGCACGAATAATATGCTTCTGGAGCACAACAGTCTTGTTTGTATTGGCTGCATTGCCCAACAATAAAATTCAACAACTAAAATATACCAACCTAATGATGTTTTAATCTGTGTACTACCAAACTATTTTCTTTGTATATGCTGCACAACTAAACCATTTCGCCAATTTATGAACTTTTGAGACACTAGCGGGAACAGAGTTCTAACATTTTTGTCTCAGTCACGCAAAGAATTGAGTCTGTGGCAATTCTTTACAACATAAACGTAAAACGGCTTTTGACTCTTATTCAGAGATTAATTTGAAAAGCTTTGATAAAGTACCTACATTAAAATTAGCCTAACTGGCGGAGTCAAAGGTCGACTAGTCTTTGAGTTAAAGGGAAACACGACACCTGAAAGTTCATTCCTTCTTTCATTCCAATTATCTTTGTGACTTCCGCTTCAGACTTTTTGATGATTCTACAAACTGGAAGATGAAAAGTTGGTGACTTTTTTAACATTCATGACGTCAACGTAATGAGGTTATTAAAATAATGTCGACACGCTATAAAATATAAAAACTGAAACTTTTACGGTTAATATTATTTTTTCCGTGTTTGCCCATGAAATGAAATTTTATAGCTTTAGAGTGCTCATTTCTTTTATGCAGAAATTATAAGAAACACAAATCATAGAAATCAGAAGGAAAATGCCGCGGAAAAAAGTTTCAGTCTGCGGTAAAATGAATAAACCACTTCACTTACCATAAATTATGGAACGATAGAAAGTCAATGAAAAATGGAAAATAAATGCGGAGCATATTTTATTCAGCAAAATGTCGATTGAATAAATCACGTAGCATTAAGCCGAATTTAGCGGAGGGGCGCCGGCGGGGGCTCCGGCGGCGGCGCCCGGCCGCGGCGGCGCGTCGTCTTTACTCTCACAGCGTGTACCACGAGCTCACGGTGTGAGATGTACTATGTTTTCAAACTTACGGTATACATTCAAGAAAATGTAGCATGGGGTATTGGACTAACTTAGAATTTCAACAGCAACAACAATATTTTTTTTAACAAAGCAATACACAGAAATTTCTGAATTTATACGTTTTCAAACTGCCTAATTACCCAAAGACTGGACAAGCAATCGAAATTTGAATTACCTCCATTACACGGAGCGATGACGTTTTCATGATCATGATGCGCATGAAGAAATTGAATTTTTATTTAGAGAAGGAAGCATTATGACTGCACAGAACAGTTTCAAACAGCTTTTTAGTATCTCTAAGTGTATTCGTAACAGATAAAAACATACATTCCATGAACTTAGCAAATAATTTATTGTTTAAAACGTAGGTGTAGACAGCATATTGTATAGAAATGATATTAATATACTTTGCCACATAAATTGTGTCAAATACGATGAGATATATTTTGTAATTTTGTAGCGCTGTACCTAAGCCCTTTTGCCCATCGATAGAAAGGTCGTGCTGTTCGCCGGCGAGGGCGTTTACCGACTGCGGTAACGTTAGGTCACGGCGTTGACGCTACACGAATACAGCCTTTACAGTAGCGGTGCACTGAAACGGTTTTCCGTGTTCGACCAAAGATTAGGTTCTTGTTCATATAATACGATGTTTGTGCCGAGTCTGGCGGACGGATGAAATTAAACCATGGCTAATTGATACTGATGCAGTTGCTGATTTTTAAGATAATAAAAGAAACTTAAATACAATACAGATAATACATCCCTTTATCTCAGTCACATGACACGATCTAATTGAATTTAAATTCCACAGCAATTATTGCTCCCCTGTCGTTTCATGGAACATTCTCGTTTTTTACAAAAACAGGGCAGTGTCTTTGATACAAAAATCGATAGCTATAGAAAACAATAAATTTTTGAACTCGCTCTTATGTTTTTTCTCGAGTGAAGAAGCTTTATTTTCACACAGTTACGATTTGACCCTATCGAGGTTCAAGGATTAAGATGACATGAATAGTGAACACTCATCATAGTAAAGAGCGTATATACTGGATGTTAAAAATACGTCCGTTTTAAATTGTCACAGATAGTTCTCCTCCAATAAAGAAAATAAAATAAAATAAAATAAGCCTTTATTGCTGAGTTTACAACAGTTAATTCTCAAGTATTACTATGGATCGGCACTTTTTTCTCCAGCTCGTCTTTCGACATAGCCCTCCTCTAAAGATTCCCACTTATACTTGTCCCTTGCAATTCTCATCTATTTTGGAGCAGCAGTTCTCTTTAAGTCTTCTTTCCAGCGTTTTAGTTGTCTCCCTTTGTTCCTTTTGTCGTCTCTGGGGTACCATTCTGATATTGATTTTGTCCATTTCCCATTCCTCTCTCTTAACATATGTCCTACCCACTGTCATTTTAATGTTTTGCATAATTTGCCCGCATCTTTAAATTTAGTTATTTTTTTTTCATATTTTCTAACCTTACCCTATCTCGTCTTGTTACCCCAATTACACTTCCCTCTATTCCATTTTGGCACAAATTTATTTTCCTTGTTAATTTTTTCGTTAATGCCCATGTTTGGCATCCATGTGTTAAACACGGCAAAATGCACATGTTATATACTTTTCTTTTCTGTTTCATTGGCATGTCTTCGCTTTCGCTTCCATTTCGCTTAGATACCAATATATTTTCCTAGTATTGGCTATTCTTTTATCGATTTCCTTATGCATAGTATCATTTGGCGCTATAAACTGTCCGAAGTATAAGTATTCTTCTATATAATCTATTTACTCCATGTTAACTTTAATGTTATAGGTTTGTGAACCGTTAATCATGATTTTTGTTTGCGTTCATTGAAAGTTTTACCTTCGTGATTTCATCCGATAATTGTTGTAACCTTTGCTCTAGCCTTTCCGGGCACGCAGAAAATAGGATCAAGTCATCTGCAAAACGCAGGTGGTTTAAAGTTTCACCGTTTATATTTAGTCCATTTCTGTCCCAATCAAGATTTGTAAATACCATCTCCAGAGTTGCCGAAAACAGTTTGGGTGAGACGAGACCACGTCGCCGGACCACTCTCTCAATAGGGAACTTCTCTCCTGTTTTTTCCAGTCTGACTTGCGTTTTGCTGTTTGAATAGATATTTTTAAGTATTTGTATATATTTTCTTTGTAATCTCTGCGTATTTAGTGCTTCCCAGATAGAATCATGTTCCAATGAGTCAAAAGCCTTATGACAATCAACGAATCCTAGATAATAGATTTTACTATACTCTTGTATTTTTGTAGAACTTACCTCAGTACATGTATACGATGTACGGTTGAATATTTGCTTTGGAAGCCAGCCTGCTGTATTGGTTGATTGAAGTCAAGTGTTGGTGTGATTCGAGACAGAATTATTTTAGAATTATCCGTTTTTAAATTGTCATCAATAATTCTCCTCTAATACAACACTTTTTGTTTTAATGCCACATGTCGTATCTGTATAGTTTTTGAAAAACGTCAACTCAAGTTTAGGGAAAAGACTAATCATTCTTTCTTTTCAATATTTATTCATTTTTCAATAGTGAACCAAACCCCATTGATAAATGATTTTAAGATAATTAACTACAATTAAATCATAATGACTTATCGTAGACTGTCCAATTAATTTTTTTTAATTAGTATTCTTATATGATTCATTCACTACATATGCGCCATGTAATATTAAAACAAAAAGTGTTGTATTTGATGAGAACTATTTGTGACAATTTAAAAGTGGATGAATTTTTGAACACGCAGTATGCTAACAGCAAGATAAAAAGTACTACAGAAACTCTAAAAATTTTGTTTGATCGCATTTAACTTGAGAACATATTGACCTTCAAAGTAAAACTAAGTCGTCAGTGTTCGAAATTCGGTATATATATCCTCGGGGCATCGTCTAAGTCATTTTTCGATTGTAAAATCATAAATCCTTTATAAAAGTATAAAAGTAAATATATCATGTTCGAAGTAAACAAACAAAAGAAATGGAACATTCTGACCAATTGAAATACTCAAATGACGTAAGCAACCACCCACGCATTTCAAAATATAGAGATAGGATACTCTTCTATAATTTTCTTTATCTAGGAAGTTATTCTGTTATTGCATTATTTTATTAATGAGCGTAGTTCGCAACAATACTTTATATAAGACTTTATTAGACCGAATTTCTGTACAGCTAAATGTGGATTTTCAGTGTCGATTTTATTACAGCGCTCGATCTCCGAACGTAAGGCCAATAATTTACATTTTCAAAATCATAATACTTATTGTCAAATAATATAAAATAGCACTTCGTGATGATAAAACGTTTAATGGTTTCTAGGTAAATACTGAAAACGGCATTAAAGTCTTTAAGAAAAATTGATTTTTTTTATAAATGAGACTAATGACGTTATACGAGTCCCAGTGGCCGCAGCCGCCGCCCGTTTAGAAGGCGCCGGACTTCATAGACGATTTTATTTACCTTCGTTTCCGCTCTTATGCGCTGCTTCCAACTTTTTGAATAGGTGTAAAATTGCACTACGTTATTAAATGACTATTTCACAATACGTTTCTTGTATCAGCTTACCAGCTCAACCTATCGACGAACAGTACCTCGCTACGCCACTATTGCGGTATATATATATATACTTGTAGCATAAAGACGATTATACGCAGAATACGTATTCCGAGCGATGCTGTGAAAACTAGAGTAGGTAACTACGTGGAGAACAATCGGTCAGTTTTATTAAGAAAAATGCTGGCTTATATTATAAAAGGAAATACGAAGGAAATTTGAAAATATACAAATAGAAAAGATGTAATATCTATTACTGATTAGTTATGAATTGGTTGAATATAAATTCAACCCAAATAAAATTTGAATTTCGGGCACCCATATATCATTGCAAATAATGATATAACTTTGTATAATTTCATTTTATTTTTAAACAAATATGTTTGACATTGTGTTGCAGAATAATGACTTCAGCGTTATATAATAAGTAATAAAGCTTATAAAATATAAATACTAATGTTGTATACAGTCTGTACTCTACGTGTAGTATGTACCTTTATTACATTAAATTGCTGACGTTATTCTGATATACCTTTAAGAAATGAAGAATAGTGCTGAATTGAGAAATCTTCTGTGGTAGAGCCATGCTGGGGTGAACTTGGTTAAAGGTCGAAAATCGGGCAGCTCGACTGGTGAAATACCACACTTCACAGAATACAGACGTGAAGTTACAGCTTGCGCTGTTGTTTTTCGTCCAGTGAATGAGAGTTCTGGTGGCTCACTCACCCTTCCATCACCCTATCTCCCCATCCATCATCCTCTTTACCTTCAGTTAGCCCACTTCCCTTTCCATCAGATATCCCATTCTTACCCAAGAGGCCGGCAACACATTTGTGACTTTACGATTACGATTGCCCATGGGCAGCGGTGACTATCTGCTCTTTGATGGCTCGCATGTTCCTTTTCCCCTCGACCTACTATAAAAAAGAATGTGCTTTAGAACATAAAAGTATTTTTCATTTCAAATAAAATGAAAGTTATGTCATAATTAAATTTCTAAAACGAAAATTTAATAAAGAGCTAGTGAAGTGTACGTAAAAATATGTTCATAAATAAAAGTTTTGTTAAATAGTTATTGGCTCTAAATATTAGGTATTATAATTTACATTTATCTTTCTTTTATAGAAATAGGTTTTTCATAAAATCAGGAAGTTACTTTTTTCACCGCGATTTCCGAAAAACGAGTTTTTATCAGATCTTGACGTTTTAAGGTCCTAAGAATATATTTGACTATTTCCGAGTGATTTGATCTAATCAGAAAACGACGTCGATCATCGCAAATTGAATCAAAATCGATTGGTTTTTTGAGAGATATGGTTAAAGAAAAATTTGAAATGAAAGATTTTATTTCCAAAAATATTTGTATTTCAAATTTGTTTGGTACTCAGTTATCTTTTCCGGTTTAAAAATTATGTCGTATGCCATAAAGCCGTTTAAAATCAAACGACGCGTTCTAAAGATATTGTAATTGAAATTAAAAAAAGAAACGGTTTTTAATACATATAGATTTTTGAACTGTAAGAGCTCAAAACGTATTGGAACTATATTTTCGAACGTAGAGAACCTGAAAAAGCATTACGAACGTTCTTAAGAGCTGATGTGTTCAATGATTTACTGTTCCTTCATTAAAACTTTTAACTTTAAAGTAGTAAGAAGATTTAGGGATGGCCTGAAAGGTCAACCGTGTTCATAATTTTTGAGCTAAAAACTCTCAGACTATATTTATAACTCAAGGAGCTCTAAAATGCATCATAATTGTCGGAAAACTTTAGGAATGGCCTGCAGAGTTAACCATTTTGCAGATTTTTTTATTGTGTCGCGTTAGAACGAAGTAATTAATTTCTAAAGAAAGATTATTTTTCCCCACGAGTGAAGTCGGCCATCGATCTTGAATAAACAATGTCTGTCAGCTTCAGTGTGAAATGGTTTTTGGTTTGTAGTTTCTTATTCAACTGAAACTGATGTGGGAATTTATTTATATGCTAATGTTCTGAAGCAAATTTAAGGGATGAAGCTACATATGTCTTCTTTAAACCGTATTTGATACACTAGGTAAAATGTATGTCAAAAACTAAATTAATACAATGGAAATATTATGTTATGCCATATACAAGCATACAAAATCAAGATTTTGAAAAAAACAAGACATAAAAAAGAAACCCCTTTCAGAAATTAAAATATTTAATTTTTCCAGAAATTATACAATAAAAAATATTGTATTAAATACTATTATTATCCATAGACATAATTTATTTGCAATATAAAAATTAATTAAACACACTTAACTTCCATTTTCTTAGCAAAAATAAATTAATTACATCGAATCATGACGGGGGTTCTTCGTCACAAAGTTAACAGTTTGTCAAGGGCCGGCTTAATTTATTTAATTAAGATCTACTATTTGTAGCTGGCGCTTGATAAACATTATTTTTTAAGCATTAAGTAAAAAATTGCAGATGACTATTACTTTGTTCACGTTCGTTTTTACAAATTAATATCCGGTGATAAGTATAATTTTGCGTTCTATATCAATGAAAATTTTCAAATTTATAAAAATTTTCATGTGTCCCGTGCATTAAATGCAATTAATTTATCCTAGGGAAAAGACAATAGTACAAAAGTTCAGAATTTAATCATTGATTTATACCGGACGTTTCATGCTTTTTTGTTTACATCGCGATGCCGTTACTATAAAATGTTGTTCTATTGTTATGTTTTTATAGCAATAATAGAATTTTTTGGCTAGATTCAATATACAACTTTACTGAAATTTACATCAAGTACAGTGGTTCTCGCTCCGTCTACCGGATTTGGCCCGCAAAAATCAAATTGACAATTATTAAAAGACAATTAAAGAGTTCTCGGTTTTAATTAAATTATCTGATTAAAAAAATACATTTAATATTGAACTTTCCTTTCATTGCATTAAAACAATGACTTTATTCACTCTCGATTGAAGCGACATCGAGATGAAATAACAGAGCGTCTGGTAAGACTTTTGCTGTCGACGGCGCTAAAGGGCTATTCGAGGGAACTGCCAAATAAATGAAGTCACTTAGCTTTGCGGCCCGTTGTGTTCGTTCGGCGACAGGCCCGGCTAGGTGTTCACAAATAATGATAGGATATAAAAGTTGTGAATAATTTTGGGATTTTAAGAAAAATTTCTTTAAGTTGAATTCGTTACCAGTCAATGAAAAGTGGAAGATCGATACCTTTAAGTGATGAACTGTTGTCGCATGGCTCACCAGGTATTTGAAGCTAAAGGCATATCTTCGATGGCTTCGGCAACCTTTATATGTAGGTTAAATGAACAGAGATCTAAACGCACACCGGCTATTAAAATACGAACATGTATTTATGGGTTCGTATTTTGATTGTGTGTTTCTTTGTGTGTGATTGCAACTGTGTGGTTATGTAAAAACAGAGTGTACCAGGAGCAAAAGTTCGACCCACTTAAAATTCATGATAAGCTGGTGCGAAGGCACGTGACAAATACAGCACTGTAAAAACTCAACAGAACTTACTCCCAAATTCGATGCTATATATCGGAATGCATTAAATCGATTTAAAAGTGCTGGGCAATCAATCTTTGGTCGGCATCGTTCGAGTCTTCTATAGCAATTTGATAATTTTCCACGGCAAAAGTTACTTTTTATGTTCCTTTCATCAAACAATACATTTTTAATTAATATTTAGATACATAGTATACATTAACTATAAAATACGTAAAATTACCTGCTATACCTGCTATCAAGTTAATAATGTCACGTATTGCCATCTGTTGTTGAGAACGTTATACAGAGCTCACTGATATCTCGGCGCTACATAATAACATAGTAAAGATTCACCTACCTCGTTATTTTACAATATACCGCTATAAACTCTTAATTTTTAAATCTATGGTTATGCTAACAAAACAAAACATTATCAATTTGCAATTTGCCATCTGAGTCGTTAGAGCCATTTTGTAGATACCCGTTATATCTACCTATTATTATTATATACACAAGCGTAATGCCAATGTCTGTCTGACTGACTGACTAACTCCACGAGATCTCCGAAACTATAAGTCCGATTGACTCGATATTTGGCATAGTTACTGCTTTCGGGACGTAAACGCTCATTAAAAACAGATTTTACGCAAATCGCCTCCAAAATCCAAATCACCAGTTTATGTGTACGCGGGCGGAGCCGCGGGCAACAAAAAACATTATATAACTTTTATAATTGTATTAAATACATCGTTTCTATCCTGTTCTCGCTGACTGAGCAATAGTCGAAAAGTTTTATGAGAAATTAAAATATACTGTATACACCGCTTGATCCGCATTCTAGTTTACTATAACTATATATTTTGAGAAATACAGAGATGAGTGCAAGTCGTCAATGCTGCGGAAACACTACGAATAAAATGCTCAATAGAAAAACGAATAATTCTAAACTAAAATACGAATTTTAGTTTAGAAATAAGATTTGAATGAATTTAGAAATTAGAATGAATTTAGAAATTCGTTTAAAAAATTAATCACAGCCATTTCCTTTAATTAATTTGTTATTCATTCTATAAATATAGATTAAAAATCGAAGTTCTAATCGTAGTAATTAGTTAACGGGAGCAATTCAAGTAGTGTCGATCCTTCTTTTGAACGCGTTGTTCTTTTTTTCTTTACAGTATTACGAAAAATAGGACGAGCAAAATATGTATACGATAAACCAAACGTATTTTTGCCATACAACCTTTTGCATTTACTTCTAGAAACGAAACAAAGGAATAAAATTGTGTACAAAATAACAACCGTATGTTCTACTTCTTTTTGAACAATACTGTCAAAACCATTATATGTCTTGATATTTCTGGACATATAAAATATTAGCATGATAATTACAAAAAATATATACTAATTTGTATTGTTGTCTTCAAAAAAAATTTTATTTGACAATATATTTTAAAACAATTGGAATGTCAAAATATTGAAACCATAAATTCCAAAATCTAAACAACTCTATTGCTAATAAAACTGGATTGAATGTGGTACTTTGAATCGAAAGCGTTTAATTTCATTGCGAAATATCGCGAACGAAAAATTTTCAAAAAGGTACACACTCATTAGTATTTTGTTATTAAACTAGTTTTTCATTCAATAAATATTACTTACTATGCTTATTTTTACGTTTTATTATCCCACCAATGAGGCATAATTTTCTAAAATTATTACATTTCAAATCAAAGAACTTGAACCGTGAGCCCGTTAAGCCTGACAATATGACCCAATGCCGGGCCGACGGCTTAATTTTCTTTTCGAAACACGGACCTAGCGGTTCTTTTGATTTAACTTTAAATTCTTTGGCCAACTTTTACGTGGTTCAGATTTCATACCCTGTACCTTCTAGTTTTGTCCACTCGACCGTTCTCTGTATGCCTTCAATTAATTTGAAATGAATAGATATGGATGCGGTTCTTACAATTATGTGCATTTTTATATGAAGGTTTAAATTGCCTGAAACGGTCTTGTAAGTAGCAGGCGGTATGATAATGCGTGAAAGTGCGTAGAAAAAATGTAGAGTAAATAACGTAGTGTAGTGTACGTACGCACCATCAATTTCCTAACGCGCCGTGATTTAGCGAAAATAAATATAGGTTCTAACTACGTCACTGAGGCAAAATACAGGGCGCTACATATGCGGGGCGACACCGGTGACACGGGGCAGTTATTAGTAGATCATTTTAAACCTCAATGACACCTGGGCAAGTCGGAGCGGGTCGTCCGAGAGAATAGAAATATGACGGCATTAGCGATCGCTGCCCAACGCAGCCCGCACGGCCCGCCCTGCGCCCTGCGAGGGTTTTCGTTTATCCCGTTATCCTGCTCCAAGTCCTAATTACACAATATTCTCTCCTCGGCTGTGACGTCAGCGTATAATAAAAATAAAACAATTAGATTTTCATTTAAGCCAAGCGCGCGCGCGCCCGAGGCGGGCTCCGGCCGCTCTCCCGCGGCACCGAATCCTCTAAATTGCGGTATTCAAAAGTAATTCCGTGGAAAATAATCTAACTGTATCCGTTGATGCGGGTAACTTAGTGCTCCCCGGGGGGCCGTCGGGCGGGGCGGGCGGGGCGGGCGGGGGGCCGCGCGCTGCATGATCGGGAAATTACGGAAAACTCCCGAAAATTATTCGAGGTTGAACCAAAATTCGCGGGCTCGGTCGTAATATATAACAAAATCTGGAAATAAAACTACGTCAGAAAAGATATCCACGGCAGGTCATGACATAACACTATATTTTGTACAGTAATACGATTTAAACAACAATAATAATTTGATTACGGTATGTTTACACGAACTATGTTAATGCCATTCGCTTTAGAAATGGGGTAGACTTAATCTTGTTAATTAAAATAACCTCCGATAAAAACACTTTGTACGTTTATTGCAAAAACATTCCCGTTCCTCCTTTTTCCATCTCTTTTGTTTCTTTACAAAGCACAGGTCCGACCGCATCCAGAGTGCCGCCGTCGCCGGGGCCGGAGCGCCTCGACGTCGCCGCCTCCAGCGCGTCCAGAGCGGAGCGCCTCGCTGTCGTCGCCGGCCCCGGGATATCCGGCCCACTCGGCCCGTTGACTTTGCGAAGCGACGCTACGTCTTTGTACATGCTTTAACATACATGCTATGAGGAATGCATTGATGTGGATTATTTCTACCGCTGATTTTATCATCATTCCGCTCGTCGAAAATACCATCAGCACCATCTTGATGGTTGGCGTTTTACAACCGTGCGCTTTCTGCTCAATTTTCTGTCATATACGGTAAAACTTCGGAATTGTCTACCATCAGCGGTATTTCTAACGGAGTCCCTTTTTAAGAAGCTGAAAACGCACTGATGACTCCACTGGCAATGAGAATGTCAATCGAAGAAAAAAACAAAAGTGCAGAAAAAAGTTCAATATTAGAATAAGGTCGGGGAAAAGTTTCTTATCTTATATATCGTACAAAGTCGAGATTATTTTTCGTCACATTTAAAGATGCAAGGTCAAGGCTATATGGTGGAGGAATTTGCCTAGTGGCCGAAAATGTTAAAAATCTAATAGAGTCAACATTTTGTTTTAATTTAGTTTTACAGCGGAATTGTGTTTTATTGGAAAATTTGAACAAAACTGAGATCTTTACAAAAGCAAATGAAGATTTCCATTGCTAGGTGTATGTATGTATATCATTTTCGAAATGAATTTTCCGCTTTACGTATAACGTATAATCTTGATTTATAGTTAGTGACCTTTTTCAGAAAATGATTTATAATTTTGTTATTGTGTACTAGAAAAATTGCTCCCAATTCAAAATTACATTTATAGATTGCTAATTATAAACACTTTAGGTTTGAGGTTTCAATTTTGATCACTTTTAGACTTTAAAGAATGCTAAAGGGAAGATTTTACAGGACCTAATCTTTTGCAGTTATGACTCAGTCATTGATGGAGCCTGTAAACTTCCGGGAAGATATGAAAAATTACGTCCATTTATCGTATGTATATTATGAAGACAGACGGGCTTATTTTTTATGCATTTCCAACAGAGTGTAAAGACAAATATTTAACTGTTGTCGCTCGCGCCACTCCGGCCCTCGACAAGTGATCGTAGACGACGTGCGAATACATTCTAAATTAATGAATGGAGCCGAAACCAGCGTTTTAATTAATCGAATCGAGAACGCTGACGCGCCGTTCGATAACCATCCTAACGTTTGATTAAATATAATGAACGATCGGGCCCAGCTTAAAGGGCGCATCCGAACGAGTCGTGGCGACGGCGCGGCGCGCGGGGGCGGATTAGTGACTTTTGACGAACCGACGCTTTCTGCACGCGGGCGCGCGACCGCCCGTCGACCGCCCGCCGCGCCCGCGACCGCCCGGCGAGCGCCCACTGACACTGCTTCAATTATTGATACACCAACTTAAAGCGATAAATTCTGAGGACGCCCGAGCCACGCCTTGCGGGGCTGAAAAATAAATGTACCTATATTTAAACAGAATCACAGAAATTTATGGTTTCACGTGTACGAGTAAGGTCTTTACACTTTGACACTTTAGGACTAACCGATTGAGACTTAATAAACGAAAAGTGTCGTAGGACACCGGGTCGGAACGAAGTTCCTCTGGCTAAACTTTATGTATTCAATAACGGGCGCAATTAAATAGATTGACAATATTTAAGGGTAATCAGAAGGAATAAGTCGTCCGTTTTTATTAACAACAAAACCAAAAATGTAACAGAAAAAGGCAAAACGCGGTTTTTTTATGCTTTACTTCCATAATTCTACGAGAACCGTTGTATCCATCGTGGCATGGACGTCGACAACCGACAGTGTAAAAGACGAGACCGCGAGGAGCTCTTAAAGTACTGACTAGAGCAAAAGCATCATGACCTTCGAAATCGAATACTTTCTTCGACCTAGCTCTGTTTCACGAAGTATTTCAAAATACTTCGTGAAAGAGAGCTAGGCCGAAATATAAAAGTCTAAGATCTGGCATTAGAAAAATGTACCCTCACGTGTTAACTGAATCAAATTTTGTTTTGAAAGCACATAACATTATTATAAATTTATGAGAACAATGTCTGCCACCTGCTGTTAGGTACTAAAATTACTTAATTAATAATTTTTTTTTTGTTTTTTATGTTAATTGCACACACCAAGTAGGTACAAAACTTTAGAACATGATGTTGTACAACTTGCTAAAACAGGCAGCGACCTTTATGACTGCTACAGATACCTGCAGCCAGATGTAACAGGTACTCAAACCGAACTTATTTTCCTCATCTGTTAAAAAAATATATTAACACGTTTGTAAACTTTACAAAATTCGAAATATATTTATAACCGCTAGTTACTGTGAAATTTTTTGCAGCCTACATAAAAAAAAATAAGTAATCAATGTTAATAGCAGCTGGACTAGGATGGCAGACATTGTTCTCATAAATTTATAATATTGTTATCTGCCTTTAAAACATTATTTGAATCAATAACGGATGAGGGTACATTTTACTAATGTCGGACTCAGACTATGACGTGCGAACTTCGTTCCAAAATCGCAAATAAACTTGTGACTTGAACCTTTTTTAATAATACGGAAAAAAAATTAGACCAGAAATATTAGATATAAAGTGAGTAGAATGAACGTGATACTTTTAACAAAAAGCAAAGCAGCAGCTCACTACATTATGAATACAGCAAGCTGTTATGAAGTGCGTACCGCAGTGGTTCACCGACTTTCTTCTGTCCGTTTATCAATCACTTATGTTTTCGTGCGCATCGACCTCAGTTCGACTACACTGAAGTTCCTCGGTCGCATTTTTTTGTTAACCGATCACAGTCGTTGTACTGTATAAACTTGACAAATAAATATACATGCAAATCGATCGCGTCTTTGAACTTCCTCGAAAGCGATGCCGACAGATTTGTAGTGTGATGGTGCCTCGGCAGACCCGGTGGGACATGTCCGAGCGGGAGGAGCAGACGTTGAGGATGTGCCGCCGACGCATCTCGCCGCTCCGCCCGCGCGACGAGCCGGGTTAGACGTGCAGCGCGCTGCCGTATTACACTCATGAAGTTTCTGGTTTTAAATCCAGTTAAATTTCATAAATTCTTCTTTATTTTATTTCAGTACTTATTGGATTGCAGTAATAAATCTTTACAAGAGAAGGATTAATTGTTTTGTCACAAATTCCGCTACGAGTGTTCGACCAGGCAATTTAAAAAGAAACCCGTTAGCTTATCTATTAACCCCCACGTACACCCTCACATAGCAATGTAAACAAAAATGAAAAGCTGTTCGTTGTTAAGCGCATTATTTAAGAACGGCTGGAGCGATTGTGCCATTTTATTTTCTAAAATGTCCCGTTATGATTTGGATAAAGTTTTAGATAAAAAAAATTTGGAAAAGTTGCTAATAAAATTTTTAAATTCAGGAAAAATTGAAAGGGCATTTTTCTAAAAGATGTTTGTAAGAATTTATGACTGTAACCTGTATGACTGTAACGCACGAGTCGAACGATGAATATACGTAATTTTTTTGTTCGGAATTAAAATATAGACAGGAATCGAGAATTAGATCGATCGATACAAAAAATCTAGGGATTCAAATAAATAAAAATGAATGTTTATATGTTTGTCACCTATGCGTGCCTAAACCATTGATCCGATTATGCTGAAACTATAGTAATAAATTGTACGACCGTACAGGGAGATTTATAAAAAAAAAAACTGACATTTGTCCAGGTTTGCTGTGTATTTGTACTGTTAAACCGAATTACGAAACTGAATCTAAAATTTCTTTCAATAATTAATCTACTACTCCTCAATAAATTAGTTTGCTAAAATTTGCCCCTAGCTTCATCGGTGAATTTATAATACTAAGACGATTTTAATATTTTTTTAATTATTCTCGTAGATAGGCTACACTATCTCCCAGTAATAAACATTATATTTCATATTGACACCAACATGTGCCTTCGGTTTCGTCGAAATCGGAACTATGCCTGGTACTGGAATCGAAATTGAAAGCGGGACAGAGTTCAAAATCGACAAAGAAACCAGGGTCAGAATCAAAAGCGAGTCCAGGACCAAAATGGGTCGAATACGAGTATGGGGACGGTATCAGATTTAAAAGTGTAACCGGGAACGGAATTAAAAGCGGGACAAGCATTGGCATTGAAATCGATTAATGGAAAAGATGAAGTAATTTATTATTTGTTCATTCTCAGTCCGCGGGACTGCAGCCACCAATTGTACCTGAAAGCTACTTATAAAAAAGATTAGTACAACATCTGTCAGACCCGCTGTACATATTAGATAAGGGTAGGAAAAGGTTTTTTCCTATTCTCTATACAAATTCAAGATCAATTTTTGTCATACTTCTTTTAGATTTAAATATAATATACATGCCATTTTGTTCAACAACTTTTTGCCATTTTGTAGATAGTTACATATTCCCATTGCTGTAGAAGTTTCCGGGCTTCTGATCAAAAAATTGCAACAAGTAGTTTTGACAGTCCTCGTTTAATGTGAACCTAGCACTACCTAAAGGATTCTGAAGAGACCAAAATAGGTAAAAATCTAAGGGTGCAAGGTCAGGGTTATAAGGTGGATGCCTTTGCCAAGTGGCCAATAAAATATTTTTTTTATACAGTTCGAAAATTAATCTCCTTCGGCATGAGATAAAATTCCGTGATATGAAATACCTAAATTAATTTTATTAGAAGTGATTTTCTAACTTCTTCATGCTGCCGAGACACACGGTGAAGCATTAATATTTGTATATAAGGAGTTTTGGGACTTTTGATCAAAAAACTGTTACAAATAGTTTTGACAGTGCCCTCTTGATGTTAATTTAACACTACCTAAACAATTCTGAAGAGACCGAAACAGACAAAAATATGAGGGTGGCAAGGTCAGGGCTACATGGTGGATGCATTAACTCTTCCTAACCAAATTCTCTCGACATTTGTCGAGTGGCCAAAAATGTGTGTGGTCTAGCGTTACCGAAGTGAAAAACCACATCCTTTTTGTTAGTGAATTTCCGCCATTTTTTCTCTACTTCATGGTTGAGTCTTATCATCTGTTAGCAGTAGAAATCTGCATTGATGGTTTTGCTAGGTGACTCATAATGAATAACGCCCTTCTAATCCCACCATGCACATAGCATCAAATTATTGCGAGTTAATCCGAGCCTCTTTACAGTCTATGGAGCTGGCTTGCCTTTTGACCATGATCTTTTTCACACGTTCTTGTCGTAGGTAATTCATTTTTTATCACCAATGACCATTTTTTCTCAAAAACAATTTGGTTTCATTGCGTTTCAATAGAGAATCACAAATGAGTGTATGATTCATTAAATTTCTTTCAATTAGCACGTATGGGATCCAAATATCGAATTTTTTGTATATTTAACTTCTATAAAATGTGTTGGAACTGCTTTGAGATCAATCTTTTGCTCTTCAGTTTGTAGTGAGAACTAACATGCCGATATTTCTTTATTTTTTTTAATTGCATCGATTTTGTAAAGAAATCGAACTGAGCGAATTTCATCTTTGACACTGAAATTATCAAAGTGAAAACACTTTAACCAGTTTTGTGCCATTCGTATCCACATCACATTATGTCTATAAACGTCAGAAAAATTTTTGGCGGTTTGTGTTGTATTTAAGCATTTTTTGTGATAAAACTTCAAGATGTATCGAATTTGAATTTAAAAATGTATTTCTATGTTAGATTCATTCATTTGATGGACAGAAAAACAATGACGGGTGGCCGTATTTACTTCATACTTTACTTTTAAAAAAATTTCATCTATTTAATGGTATCAAAACTAGTCACATGTAAAGAACACAATCAAAAAGACTTTTTACTTATTAAATACGGAAAAACTTTTTCCTGACCTGACGTATATAAGTACACTCACACACGTCGGTCACTACTAAACAAATTTGAAAAAGAAGCCTCTAATTAAAGCGTTTATGCTTCTTTCAACATGCATGAGTCTGGGTTACTTTTTAACCGACTTCAAAATTAAAAAAGAGGAGATTCTCAATTTGACTAATTTTTTTATGTTTGTTACCTCAGAATTTTCGACTGGGTAGACCGATTTTGGTATTTTTTTTTATTTGAGAGCTGGTGCTTCCCGTGTGGTTCCGTTTGAATTTGGTTCAGTTTTGACAATGGCATCCATGAAAAAATCACATAAGCCTTAAATTTGCATTAAGTATGTGCGCGAGAAAAATGGACGAATAACTCAATATCACGCCAACCGATTTCGATGATGCTTTTTTTATTGGTAAGGATATATTTCAAGGACAGTTTGATGAGAGTCTGATTTCTATTGCTAGGTATATTGTAGTATTTCCTTGGCTGACACCGACTCCAAAAATAACAATAATTGTAACTACATAAATTATCGTAATAAATTGATTGACTTTTAAGTAGTCTAATATTTTTCATTTCATTTTTCTTAGGAGAATTCATAAATATATTTTGATCATTGTTTGTTATTCATAGGTATGTGTTGAGTTAAATTTGAAATGGGTAGGTTCCTACCTACCTTCTTGCGTGGTAAATACATAGATCGTACCTACATATTGATGAATAGAAAAAGTAAGTTGATTATTAAGTTGTAGAAGAATACGCAATTATTTTTTTATTTTTTAGTACATATTAATTTTTTTTGTAATATTTTTTTGTTTTGAAGTCGGTTTTTTTTCTTAAAATTTTTATATTGTGTCGTCCCGGCAGATCGCGCCGTGCTGCGTGCGCTCGACGACAGGCGCGCCTCTTCGTCGAGCGATTGACGGCCTTTTACTTTATACAAATAAGGCTTTCGAACAGAGCCTCCCGTAAATCGGGGACGGCGGCGAAGCCCCGGGACCACCCGCGCGGGCGCTTTTGGTCGCTAATCGCCAGTCGTTAGGGCGCCACCCATCCCCGTGTGGACGACACGCATTTATTTACATGTCGTAATTCTGTTTCTTTATTGAAACATCCGCCCACGGCTCCAGTTTCCGCAATTTTACGTCAGAATAACGAAAATATATTCGTTGATGCGGGTTTCATTGCGCACCATCAAAGTTACTGCCCTCCCGGGACGCGCCCGCCCGCCCGCCCCGCCCACCTCGGCGCGCCGCCGGACGCGCGACATTTGACACCTCCGGAGCCCCCTTCAAAATATAAAGGATCATCACAAATAATGGTGGGGAAAATTTTATACTGTAAAAAAGAAATTGACACCTCCCATTTTCGGCTAAGTAAAACTAATCGTTTATAACAGAGTAATTTAACAAATTGAAAATATCTGTTAGGTATAACATAAAACATTTTTTATGTCGGCCGGCGAGGGGCGGGTTACAAATACTGCTTATAATACTAAATTAATTTTATAAACGAATATCCCCGAAACCTACTGCTTACGAGTGTGCGTTTGGACATTTAAGTTGCCTTAACACTGGGAACAATTCATTCTTAATGATATTGTAGAATAGAAAGCCAAAGACACCAGAGAACAAACTCAATACATCTAAGTTTCGAGTATTCCACTACAAAATCGTAAAGTAGCGTTCGATATACGTCAGTCGGCAGGCGCCCGCGCCGGTGCTGTCTGTACAGAATACGGCTAAACTCTCGTTCGCAGAGGATTTCGGCCAACGCTATAATTGCGTATGCGAAACCGCACCCCCGGATGGGGTTTTAAAATGGTTTAATAAATGGAAATCTCATACGCGTCTGAGTGTTTTTGGTCCGTGATTTTGTTGCGCTGCCCTTCGGTCACATTTTTCAGTCGATTTCTCGTTCTCAATTTATGGTTGTGCCTGAGAGTGTATGTATCTCGCGTACGTGCAGACGTAAGCTTAAACGCGCGTGCGTGTGTGCGTTTGTGTGTACGTGCGTGTGTGTGTGTGTATGACTGTGTGTGCGCTCGCACGCGTTTTTGTATGTGTTATTATCAGCATTTATTGCTGATACTAACAATGATTTTACATACAGTAACAAATTGTTTTAATTTAAATCTATTACATCGGGTTTCCCGGTTCAGCGATCAGCGTGTCCTGAGACACGTAGGCCTCTTCCAGCTGCTTCCATTCTTCTCTATTGGTAGCTTTTCTGGACCAGATTGTCCCTCCAATCATTTTGATATCATCTGTTCATCTTCTAGCTTGCCTACCACTTTTTTCTTTTGCAATCACGTGGCTGTATGTGTTAGTGATTATAAAATTGTATACTATAGTTTTTCTATAGCAACACATTTTTATTTTTCGAGTCTACTTATAATATTACAATGATATTATGATAAAATCAGTATTCAATATTTGTAAGAGCAGAATTCCTTCGTACCGACATAATCCCCACAAAGTCTATATTAAAATTTTACAAGGTTAATACAGTTAGTAGGGCTTAAATGAGACGCGGGCGCGGGCGGACACGGACGGGGCGCGGGGGCCGGGGACCGGCACGGAGGCCTTCATAAACGGCAGGTACACACTAAGCTCGCTTTCCAACGTAGTGACGTCCACTTTGTTTTAAGATGATCATCAGTGTTACACAAATTTATTAAAGCCACGTAAAATATCTATAACTCGTAGGCTACCCCTCAAGGTTACACGAAACGGGTAAAGGTTCATAATCTTCTATAACAGGTTAAACACGGCTGAATAACGTCTTTATACCCTTTTAAATCTGGATATATTTTCAATGTAATACAAAAATGTTACATCTAAAAAATGACGCCTTACTTTATAAATAATATTTAGGTTGCTTCTGAATTAGAAGCTGGATCTTTAATTTGACTAATATCCAAACACTGCGTCCATACCTCTAGAGAACATTAACTGGGCCCTAACCCGGTCGGGCCGTGCGTAGGGCCAAGGTAAGAGGCCCTCAATTTGAAATAAAAAGGCTGTAGGGCCGTATGTGACTACAGTGAGTACTAGAAATGTGACACGTTAAAAAAAATTGTTGCTATGTAATGTCGACGCAAAATGATCAGTGGCTTAACTGTTACCGCGCGACAGTCCGCGGGGATCGCGTGCTTACAGATAGCACATGCGGGCTTTTAAATGGGTCGACTGCGATAGTCGTTGACGCCATATTCAACAACAGTTCTCAAATATTGAGTTCGTTTGACGTTTTCGTAGAATAGAAGGTTGGAAAGGGAGATAATTATCATCTCGATATTAACACCGCTGAGGAAAACAAAAAAAAAATCTATTTTATCAAATTATTACACACAAAGCAAAACAGAAACTAATTTTATGACATATTTATACACAAAGCAAATAGGTCGATGAGGCTTCGAGGCCGCTTCTCCTAGCGCCGTCGTCGGCCGACCGCCGTGCAGTGCGTCCGCGCGCGCGTAAACGCATTGTCCCTCAAATGATCCACTTTTTAAGTTATTGCATTATGTACAATAATCAAAAATTTTCGTGACATTTCGTAGTTTCACCAATCAAACTTGACTAAAGACAAATATTCAGTTTTTTTAAAGTTTTATAATTATCTGTTTTGTTGCGACACAGTGCGTCGGCGTTGGCCGCACTGCGCATTTCACGGCGCAATTTTAAATTAGTGAACTGTGTTTTCACAAAGTTGCAACATTTCAGAAGTATAATGTAGTTAACGGTAAGGCTATAACAGTATGACAGTGCTGTATGGAAGTCTGTAAAGTCACACTGTATGGAAAATAAATTTCGAATCCCTTTCGACAGTATCCGGCCGTCTTATAAGCAAACACGGCCGATTGACATCGATATCGTCAAAATTTTTTCATTAAATTAATACTTTAAAATAATGGAAATCATTGTAAAAATTAATGGCATGTTCGACTACAGATCTACGGATTGCTCGTTATAAATTGTCTTATCTACAAGATTTCTGAATACTCTCGAAAGACAGTCAATCCTTTTTGACGTGATAACGTCTTATAAACTGATAAACGCCGGTTGCACACACGAAAAAGCACGACTCATTGTCGCGTTCCGCCTGAGCCGAGCGTGCGAGCGAGAGCACGGAACAATAGAGGCACGATCGTGCTCGAAACATTGTCAGTTTCAATTACCTCCTTCTTTGTATTATACAAAATAATTATAATTCACTGATAATAATTCAATTCATAAGAGAATGCAATTTTTGATCAATGCTTTCTTATGACATTATCAAGTAAAATTATCGTCCGTAAACCGACTTTACAGACAACAATTTCTTTTTTTGTTTTCTTTTCAATGTAACCAGGATATCAATTAAAAGATATTTAAAATGTACGACCTTATTCATACGATCGGTAGAGACCACATTTTTGGGTACACGACAATGCCGTTGTATGGTCAGCGACTGGATAGCGAATGACGACCTGTCCTTTTACGACGATTATTAACATAACCTTAGTAGACCGTATCGCCCAAATCCTCGTCAGAAGACGTCGATGACGGGGACACGAAACCTTCTCATTGCATACGTGCAGCTTATTGCACACGAGGTCCGTAACACCAAAAGACTTTAATTATAAGGATCCGAAGAGAGATCGCCCTTCACCCATCTGCTTACCGGATGGAACATATTTTTATTGACTGTTGTATATTGACGAATAATCGGATGCTCAACTTTCTTTCTCACGCGACTGTCCTACTTCGGAGCGAGCTGATATCCGCTCGCTCCGAAGTCTGACAATACTAGGTATTTCATGAACAGTTCACTACAGAAAAAACTATACCGTCATGTTTGTTATTGAATTATATATATTATGATATGTATTTCGATTGGTAAACAGATCAACACAGTAACCAATATACCTTACCTGTCTTACTCGCTTGCCAGGTAGTCATGGACAAAAACGAATAGACAGTATTATCTATTTTTATGACAATATGTGAACTTATTTTAATAGGCAACTGTTTCTGGGTGCATTCGTCTGTATACGAGATTTAATAAAACATGTGTTCCGTGCGGTAAGCGGATGGGAAAAGAACGATCTCTCTTCGGTTCTTACACTATAACTTAAATCTCGGCTATGTAAAGTTTCAAATCTGATGTAAACAGTAAATCTATAATAAAAACTTGCAAAACGGAACTGTGAGGTCACAGCTTAAATTATATAAACGGAATTGTGAGTTCAGAATCAAAAATTAAAAATTACCATTTTTACTTGACGGTCGAAACGGCTCGTGAACCATAATTAAAAGTTGTTGCAACGCATTCCCTGTTATTTGTACGTCATACTTATACAGAATTTTGCGCGATCTGACGTAATGTGCATCGACGGACCATCACCGGCGCTATTTCGAATCGCCCTTGGCCGCGCGGACCGCCGCCCGCCTCCGACTCGCGGACTGGCGCAGCGCTAATTCTGTACTTTTACTTCAACAACGGTCAAGTTTAAACGCGAACTGAAACCGAATACTTTCAATAACTTCAAACTGACGTCAATTTGCATATTTCTGGTGGAAACGAGGTCGGCGCGCCGCTAACTACTTTTCAGCGACTCCTCTGGCTTGTAATTTCTTTTGAAGTTCCATTATCCGGCTATAGATGGAGTGCGAAGTTAATTTGTCGGAATTACCATATTTCCAGGTCGCATTAAATACAACTCGTAACTTGTAAATTAATACTTCATCTAATCGTTCCTGAACCTTTGCATTTACACAAGGTGTACACGTCACAGCTCCTTCGGCGTTCGCGCTCCCGCTCCGCTAACAAGAGGCACTGGGCGGAGATTTGAGTGCCGGCGCACACATGATCGCGTTAATTGTAATTCGACTAGATCTCGATTTCCACGGGAAGGTAACACTATTACTGTAATGAAAACCCTAGCAAAGTACGAAGACGCATAAAATGTAAATTAAATGGTGGAGATAATGTATATTAATTTAATGACGAAGCATTACAGAAATTTTGTTTCGCATCCTAATATAACAAAAACATTTATTATTGTCAATAACAAACGTTGCAATTCATGCCCAGTTACAACTGCAGGTGTGAGATTGAAGCCTGTAATAGGTCGAGCCTATATCACATCTCCAGGACTCACTCTAAACAATTTTAAAATTTTAATTTTTAAATTACATACAATGGTTAAACTAAAACATGTTTCAAAATTTAATCTACTGCACAATTTGCAAGCATTGCGCATGCGCGCGTTCATATTTGATGTGTTTATGTGTGTGTGTGTGTGTGTGTGTGTGTGTATGTGTTTGTTTGTGTGTGTCTCCAAAAATAACAATAATTGAAACTTCATTATATTATTTTAATAATCTGATTGACTTTAAGTAGTCTAATATTTTTTATTTCATTTTATTTAGGAGAACTTTAAAAAATGTTTTGATCATTGTTTGTTATTCATAGGTACGTGTTGAGTTAAATTTGTAGTGAATAGGTACCTACCTACCTTCTTGCGTGGTAAACACAGATCGTACCTCCATATTGATGAGTAGAAAAAGTAAGTTAATTATTAAGTTGTAGAAGAATACGCAATTATTTTTTTACCTTTTAGTGCATATTAATTTGTTATGGAATAGCTTTTTTAAGTCGGTTTTTATTTTGTTAAAATTTTTATTTATTTTTTTATTTTTAGTGAATCTAAAGTACACTAACTATTTTTTCTGAATATGGGTAGACCTACTAAACGTGCTGCTCATATATCGCACCCTTACTGTAAATCATTAAGGAGTTCCATTGATCATCATATTCGACTACAACAATTATTTGACCATAACAACGTTACGGTAGATGACTCAAATATCTGAATAGCTTATAAAAGATTCGGCCGAGTATCCTTAATTTGCTCCAAAGAATTGAAGAGTGCCGTTCCTTTGTCATGGATCCCATAATCAGAACCTAACCAAACTCTCATCAAACTACTCTTGAAGTGCATACTTACTAATAAAAAAACAATCACCGAAATCGGTTAGCGCGATATTGAGTTATTCGTCCACTTGTCGAGCATATATTTATTGCAAATTGAAGATTTTTATGATTTTCTCATGGATGTCATTGTCAGAATTAAACCAAATTAAAATGGGACCACACGGAAAGCATCAGCTTTCCATTAAAAAAGAAATATCAAAATCGGTTCACCCAGTCGAAAGTTCTGAGGTAACAATCATAAAAAAAATACAGTCGAATTGAGAACCTCCTCCTTTTTAATTTTGAAGTCGGTTAAAAAAGATTTTTATCAATACATATCACAAATATTTTGTGTGGTAGTACGGAATCCTCGGTATACGAGGCTAAATTTCACTTGTCTTTTTTCTTCGTTTACTGTCAAGTGTACCCCGTGAAGCACCAACTGAAGTCTAAAACAAAATAATACTTGCTAAGGAAGTAAATCACACAATGAGTGAATTAATCTTTATGCTGTCGACATCACAAACATAAACTGTAGCTCTATGAAAAATGATGAATTGATTGAATACAACATAAAAAAATATATAGTATTATCTGTCTTAAAAAGCATTTTTTTGTCGTATCTTATAATTCTGTTGCGAAAAATTTATTT
Source organism: Eumeta japonica (assembly GCA_005406025.1). Lineage (NCBI taxonomy): Eukaryota > Metazoa > Arthropoda > Insecta > Lepidoptera > Psychidae > Eumeta > Eumeta japonica. The sequence continues at coordinate 44,444 of BGZK01000816.1, read as the reverse complement.
TATCGTATTCTCTTTTTAATAAACTATTTTCTTGACGTCAATTTTGTGGTCATTCAATATCTAAGCACTTTATTATTTTTCTACCTCATATATCAAATACGGTCATATAATATTTTTATTGCAGGAATTTTCCGAATAACCTTTTAAGAGAAATATGTTGGTCCAAAGTTACAATATAATAATATGAAAAATAAAATAGTATTTACGTCGCCTCGCGCTCCCGACCCCTTAATTAGAGTGACCGCGCCATGTTCTTCGTTACATAGTTTTAAACCTAGTTTTTGCGGTTGTAGTGATAAAAATATAAATTTACCTAACGAAAAATATTGTCACGAAATCAAGGTAAAATAAATTTATTTTTAGAACTCTCCGAGTTTTATGTCTGTTAGGTCAATACGTTAAAAGAATTTCGTTTACTCATTTATTTCGTTTCCATTTATGTAATTCAATAGAAGTTAGATCTCAAAGGCGCTACCTACGCTTTACTTTAGGTAGCGGCCGTCTATAAAATGCGATAAATGATAAATTTTGTAATTTGTAACATGGTTTTGTACACTTAGACTTTTTTCAAAAATATTATAATATTCGATGTATTTTTTTGACACCTGCATTTACAAGTCATGTAAATGTAGAATAAAGTTTTCGAAACACATTCTCCTTATATTTCTATAATAATTGGCTTGATGTAAAATACAACTGAGTATTATTTCTTGTAAGAAGATTATTGACTATTATTTATAGGTTATTTCAAAATCATCAGTTTTCAGGACGAAAAACCAACATTCATATATTTCATTCCCTGTACAAAACCTAGGTTTCATATTAAAAATGTACTAGAAATCAACCCGCTCGGTCATCCACCTTTTCGTTCGCAAGGACTACCAAGTCCACAACGCCATACTAAACAAATTTTAAAAATCCTGATCTCACTTGGATACATATCGCAAAAGGCAAAAATACGTGGGGCAAAATCGGAGATACATGCTGTTAAAACAAAAACTAAACACCGACTCAAGTCTCTCTTAATTCACTAAAATTTACGTCCAAAGTAGATCGGTCATTGTGGAGATGAGAGTGCAGGGACGCACAGACAATCATAGAAAATCATGCTGAATAAAAAATGGTCTCGAGCTTTTAATTTAACTTCAATTTTTAAAATCCGTCCACTAGTTCCTCAGACTACTCCTTACAAACAACAGAAAATGTCTATCTCTTTAAAGTATTCACGTAGACATTCTTTTTACCAAGTTACATTCAATGATATTCTACAAACAAAGCGTAATTTGAAATAATTTTTACTTCTTGTCTATTTCTATGAACACCGACCCGAGCTAGTAAATTTCGAACCTAAATTACTATTTTATATTTTGAATTTGTGAATACAAATTCCTTCCTTCTTCCGTTAGCGGCTGACGGCCGCAAAACGCAGGCGCGCGGTCCAAGTCGTCGCAGCAGAGGTTCCGTTAAATGTTTCAAGTTCAAAAGTCTGCAAATCGACGCAAGTGTTCGAGATCCGTCCACCGAACGGCTTCGACAGAAACGTGAACACTACAATGAACAATATTAATAGGCCATTACAGGCATTTTCATGCAAAATGAACATATTTTTCGAGCCGACGACAGCTAAGTTTCCGTCCGGGCGGGTGTGGCCGATTCGTTACTCTTTCTGCAAACTCTCGTTTTTAATGCCAACTCGACCTGGTCGAGCTGCCTCGTGAGCGAAGTTGAACCTGATGCAATTAAAGTAAAGAAAAACATTTTAATTACATAACTTGTAGTTTTTAAAATAATTTAAACTACACATTTTTTTTAGCAATATAGAATGCACTATCCAATGTTTCTTAGTTCAACATCTACTTAAAAAAAAACAATAACGTGTATTGTAATATAAATATGATTCAAATACGTAGACCTCACGAAAAATTTATGGAATGAATGCGAAAAAATTACTATGAACGGTCAAAAATGGATTTATTATTTCTCAAAATATTCTCCGTTAGCATGAATGTACTTTTTTATTAGAACAAACCAATTTTGAAAACATTTATGCCACTTCTCCCTGGTGACCTCGGAAACATGTTTTTCATTCTCTCCGACAGCCTCTTCTGGTGATGAAAATCGTTGACCGCGTAACTGGTTCTTAATTTTTGCAAACCAAAAAGCCACAAGGTGTTAGGTACACAATATTGCTCATAAGTTCTACGTTTTGCTCCTTCAAAGTTTATTTGTCTGTTTGGCCGCGTGAGAACTGGCATTGATGCAAGATAATACTAGGTTTCCGGTTATTTTTACGGAGTTTGTCAATTTCGGCAAACAAATGGGCGTGTACCAATCACTATTCACGGCATGACAATTCTTTAAAGCAACAGTAGCAGCTTGTCGTTTTATTAAAAAAAGAAAAAGTCATCCGCTTGGAGGCACTGCGCTCGCACGCTACGGTAGTTGGTTTCAGCTTGTCTCGATAGACCCATATAAATCCATCTTCCGATGTCGATTGCTGCTTTGTTTTGGAATCGTAGCGATAAATCCATTTGTCGTCACCTGTTACTATGTCCCACACCAAATTGACACCTCTTCTTTGAATCTGGTAAGAATGACATTGCACCAAGTGACGTAGTCCGTTTTTTAAGTCTCTGTTAAATTATGTGAGATCCACCGCGAGTACAGCTTTTTCGTACCCGAATGTTTGTGTAATATTGATTTTATTTGACTTACATCTATGTCTAAGAACGATCGAATCTCATATTAGGTCACATGCCTGTCTGTTTCGATTATACGGAGCATAGCTTCGATGTTTTCGTTGTTTACAGCGGTGAACGGGCGACCATCACGAAATTCGTCACTGAAATTGACATGACCTCGCTTGAATTCTGCAAACTAGATACACATAGTCGTCTTGCAAGGTGTTTCATCACCATTAGTAGTTCCAAGCCGAACAAGGCTCTGCTGAGCTATGAAATAAACTTAAAATCGTACAAAATCATGTTACGAAAATTTTAATGACTTAAATCCATAGCGTTGACGACCCGCAATTCTTCAAATGACGGCACAATGTAAAAAAATTGACAGTTAGATGAAACAAACTGTATTCTATAGCCAAAGAGTTCCATTTTCAAATGTAGTATTTACTTTTTGAATATTGTTTATGTAAGTGGACAGTTCCAAAAACTGTTTTATAAAGTATTACAAGTGGAGATAAATATATATCACAAAACATATTTTTTGTAAAAAATACAATATTTAGATTTTCTAATAAAAATCACCACAAAATATATTTTAATTATACTTTTGTCCCTTCTTGCAATTTTTAATAACATTTAAGTTGTATTTATATTATAATATATTTTGCTTTAATAGGTATCTACCAAAAAAACATTTCATAGATCATTTAAATTATGCAAACAAAGTTCAATAGATATCACGGCTTGTTTCTTTTTTTATGATCTTCTTTTTTTATGATCGTCTTATAGCAATCATTTTTTTTTGTCTTTTTTTAGTAAATTAATTAAATTTTAGACTTTTTGATATTATTTATTAACGAGTTTTTCAGTTAAGTATTAGTAAAAAATAAGTATTAAGTCAAAGTAAAATTAATAGACAAGATTTAATGTACTTAGATTAAGGTTCAGGGAAGTATTATTGTATTAAATGTAAGACGCTTCGACATACGTTGAATGTCGTAGACATCAAAGCTTTTTCAAAGAGTTTTGATCGTGGGACAATTCAACAGCTTTTTGTAATCGAGAATACTATTAGCAAACTTAGCCAAGTCTTATATGAATCGAGTTTCACATCGGCCCGACCGAGTGCGTTACATTGTAGCTCATGGATAGTTGCATTTACAGCCTCGTGCGGTGTCGACGGCGACATCTTCTTTTCAATATTTCCGTACCCTCGAAGTGCAATAAAGTCGTGCGCGCCCCCCGCCCCGCCCGCGGCCGCCCGTCGAACCTTTTATTGCGGGACATCAAATTCAACAAACGCTGCTTACGATAATCTTCCTGTCTCCAGTCGGTCCCTTAGCGAGCGGGCCATTTATTCCTTCGGATTACACTTCACTGGGAACGGATATAATGTTCGTGTTACGGAGTGACGTTAGTGTCAATAGCTATTTATTTCCTGATATAGTTTTTTAAAGACTAGAGATTGTTTAATTGTAAATGAAAGATTTTTTTTTTGTAATTCGTGTCAAAATGGTCCTAAATATATTACATACCGTGTTGAAATTCTTCTTCTTCTTCTTAAAAATTTTCAGGTTCCAGGTGTGAAAAAAATAGACGCACACAGATACGCACTTCGACAAACATTACCCTCCTTCTGGAGCAGTAGGATCAAAAATACGTTTGACTTTTTTATGAAATAGAGATATGATATATGATACGTTTTATCGTCAAATGTAAGATGTTAAAACTGAAAATAAGCAATAGATTAGCGTAAATGTAGGTTGTTTAAATTAATAAGTCCGTTAACATATGAGCTCAGATTTCACAGTAAATATTGACCTCTTTATCTTAGTACTAGTAGATTATGTATTTACTGCCGTACGAATTTCTACACGCATCGCCTTCCCATTGAATTTACGACGACTAGACTTCTATAACGTTATTGTATTAACACAGTAGAGGCGCAGACAGACACCAAAGTTTTCAACGATGTTAGTTTTCGGTAATAGAACATATGAAATATAATTTGTAATTAAAAAAGTATTACAGCGGCAGAGGAGTCGGGAGCATGAGCCGACGCGTCAGCGGCCGAGCGGCGCGGGCGGCCGCGTCGGAGGCGCTCAGGGGTCTCGCAAAAATATGTTTCCAGGTAATCAATTAGGGATCGTTGTCGGCGTCTCCTCGGCTCGAATTAAGCGTCCGGTGGGCGCCGCCCGCCGCCGCCCGCCGCCCGCCGCCCGCCCAAAAAAAATAAAGAATCGTTTTCCAATCCCGCGCCGCGTTTTTTTCGCTCAAACCTTTTTCAGATAGACTCATTAAATTCTCTTTATGTAATTTCGCCAATTCGCGATCCCCGGAATAAACTCGCAGATACGTTTGTGATTGGGGCCGGGCCGCTGCCGCATTCGATTCGTGAATTCGTTTCGTTTCGGGGATTAGTAGGTACTTTTTTTTGAACGTCGATCAAAATTTATATACCGATGTCAGACGCCGGCCGCGGCTTCGTCCCGGTTCGCGTAGAGGAAATCGTGTTTTCGAACTGAATCGCCCCTGCGAGCAATTCTGTATGAGTTGCTGAAAATACTCTCACAATACTCATCTAAATTTTAACGATAAGATTTTTTTCAAGTTAGCTATTAAGACGCTAAAATACTAAAACGCTAAATGTCACGATCGGGGTCCGCGATAAGTCGACCAAATTGCCCTAACCCAGAATATGCTTATATTTTAATTTCATGGCGTAACTTATGGGATAAATAATAACATCTAGCGAAAATAATTTGTAATCATAGTAAGACTATCAAAATTTGTTTTACAAACTGGAAAATTTTTTAATACCAAATAACATTATTTTTTGATACGTTAGGATTGCTGAAATTTGGTAGGTTAAATCTTTTTATCTAAGCGAATGTTCTGACTGTTTAACTTTATAGTATTTTGGTAATAAGAAAAATCAAATAAGTTAATATATATATTTTTTAAGAAAGCTATTATATATGAAAAATAATGGGTGTTGAAATATAAATATTACAAATAAAATATAAAACTATAATAATTAGTTTCGATCGTATCTTACCGAGGCATATTCCTAAAACGAGAAACCTTTCCATTTTTAGTGGCCACTCGCGCTCACACATTTTACTGCACTAACCGACATTCTCTACGAAATGCATTTCCTATCTGTCCATGTTTATTTATTTTCTATCTACGAGTCCGCGGCGGTCGGCGGCGGGCGGCGGGCGGCGGGCGGCGCGCTAGCAGCGTGCGACGGGCGCGGTGGCGGGGCGCGCACTGCCGTCCGCCGCGGCTCGCTGCTCCCAATTTTCCTTTCGGAGTAACACTTATTTACACGTTAAACACTTGTTAACTTTCGTTCGGCGGACGGGAAATGGAACGAAGCAAAATCCGAGACAAGAAACTTTACATGAGACAATTTCCTACCGGCGCGATTTTAAATTAAACGAGATAAGTATCGCCTTGATTTTTCATCGAAGCCGACTAACGCGCGACTGCATGACACCCCCACGAAGACGTACTATACTGCTCTAAAAACACTAGGCCGTGACCCTGAATTCGTGAAATTATATCACTTCGTTCAAAATGTCATTATTTATTTTTTTAATTTATCAAAGTTGGTTAATTATTTATTCATTTATAAATTTCAAAAGAATTTTTCAGACTTTCACTTAGAAAGTTGTATATTTTCTATAGCATATTCGAGGGACAAACGAGGAGGCGAGTCATCATAGAGTGGATGATGACCGTCGCTCATGGACGCTTGCAACCCCAGAAGGGTTATCATCACGTTGCTGGCCTCTTGCGAGAGAATAGGATCTCTAATAAGTTCACTAGAAAACTACTCCCAACAACAGTGGTGTATTTTATTCAAAACAATACATTGACTGAAAACTCAAAAATCCGCGTGGAAATGATCACGGACAATACTTTTAGTTTTAGATTCCACATAAAACTATAGTATGGTCCAGTGTCTCTGTCAGATTAAAACCCTGAAAGAAATTGTGAGATCAGACTGAAAGAACCAACTCATGACTCTAATTTTTATTTATGTTTATGTCATTTACGACCTTTTACAATACTGCAGTCCTGTATGGGGTCCTTGCTATCACACGCACGTCAGTAGATTGGAAGTTCAATAACGCTTTCTTTACCATGTAGCATAAGCTGATGGTAATTGTCGGAAGTATGAGTCGCACACGGCCAGCATACGCAACTTCGCAGAGCTAGTGAACATCGTGTCTCTTTTTACATTGTGTCACAGTCATGTCCGGAAACATCGGACCATGTAAGGTTCACTGTTCCTCGCCAGAACAGCCGTCTACGAAATCAAAAAACCTTCATAATTCCACTTTGTAAAACCAACTGCTGTCAACACGCTCCACTATATTGTATAGCTTCCTAATACAATTCAATACAAAATGGATTTGATATTTTTACTGGTTCTATAGTCCCTGCTCAAAAATCTATCAACTTGGCTCTAACTTATAATGTATATAACTGAATTTAGTTCTTTCTGAGCATGTAGACTTGTATTTATTTTTTACATAAATTTATGTGATTATTTGCGTACGTTGAGTTTACATCTAGTAGGATAAAATCTCATAGTCACAATGCATTAAATTGTTTTTTATACTTTTACTAAATATTGTAACCAGTTTTGTAAACCAAATAAAAAAAACTACGCTTTTAATTGTAGAATTAAATTTTTTTCATTATAGGCATAAAATCGCCCAAAGCGCATAAATAATGTTTCACATAAACTGCATTATAATGAAATCGCCAAACACATATAGATAATGTTTAACGTAAACTGCATTGGCATGAAACCGTCAAACGCATATAAATAATGTTTAACGTAAACTGCATTATAATGAAATTGCCGAACGCTCATAAAAACTTTTCACGTTTAGTGAAGTAGCATTTAGATGACTCGTTCGGCGCATGACAGTGATGAGAGCTCATAAGATTTTACGCATGCGAAAATCGCCTAACGAAGCCAAAAGTTTTCATTACAAAATTCAAATCAGTCACAGGAATTGTTAACGTCAACTGACAAACGTCGACACTCGTCACACTCACTCATCTCGTGTAGAAACGATAAATAAGCAATAAAAGCACTTCCATGAACTTATGTAGATTAGCGAAGGACATTTTTACAAATTTACTTTTTTATACATTCATCATTTTAACTTTCCATGAAACAGACAAAACAATTATAGCACACATCTGATCACTAAAAAATCAAAAATTATAACATCGTAAATGAAGGTCTTCAATTTTTTTAAATTAATTTCCCATAGTGGATTTTAGTTTTAAAAACATATAATGAATTATAAAAAATGGTAAATATGAATTGATGTAATGACCATCCTGTTATAACGTAAACGCTACATGTTTATTATTAAAACAGTCTGGTGTCAGTTTTCGTCACCCCACAGCGAGCGCCTCACTCAGCGACAGTATTTTCAACTCGGATTAAAGAGCTTAAGCCACAAGCCCCGCCGTCCGCGTCGGCTCAGGCGAGTTTGAGGGTTGTCAGTGGCCTTTCTCAGTGATACGACGACAGCGCCCGGACTGCGGCAGCGCATGATCTCCAAGCCACGGGGCAATTGGCTCAATTGGACTTAAAAGCTCGTCACACCATTCTCCCGCAGCCAGGGTCCCGTTACTTTCTGATTTGAAAGCAACACGCTGACCACTCTACCACTACTGTTTCGTTACTATATTATACTGTGATAACTATATTTTTTAACTGCTCGGTACGAAAACTTAACAATTTTCCTAAACTGGAAAGTTATTGTTTTCAAGTTTATTATTATCGAAAATCAAAGTTTTAATCAAATCTTGACATTTTAGAGTTCTAAGAATCTATTTTGACTATTTCCTAATTGAAGTCTTTATGCCTGAATTTCTATGTACGTGCGCGCGTGCGTGTTTGCGTGTGTGTGTGTAAACCTTTCATAAATTTTAACCAATTAACCAATCATAACTCAGTTTGCGACAATTTCTACTCAACTTAAACTTCTTGAAGATATAAAGCAATTTTGAATGTACATTGTATCGCTCGTTCGAAAGGCAGTGTTCCCTCAAGAAGCAAAATCAAAAAACTTAAGGGTAGCTTTTTTCTAATGTCATCACGCATAGGCAAAACAAATACAAAACCATTAATGAACGAAACATCCCGGTAAGAAGTCAAGCCGCTTAAGCCCATGAATACTTGTCTTCTAAATATTCGGAATAATTTTTCTGAGTATTCCGCTAAAATTCGAAGTAACACCCTTTTTAAATGAGCGATTATTTAATATAAGGGTGAATATTTTATTAAATTTATATAAGGGTGAATTTTGTATATTCACAGAAACCCTATTGAACAAGCACACACAGAACCCTGTGGTGTATTTGTGATTTTATATAGTCGACTAACGCGTAAACTCAATTTATTTTTATTTCTGGTATTAGTACCAGAAATAAAAGCTTAGGCATGTGTTTAATTTAATTAAGCATTTCTATATATTTTTTTGTAAAGAATAAATTTTTATTTATAAATTTTGATGCCAGATCTAACATAAAGCTAAGTTTCTTTAAAGTTTAATTGCTTTAAACTCATTCTTAAGTGATACACGAGGTCCTTGTAAATCTCGTGAACAGTTCGCCTCTACAGCACGAAAATTCTGTGAATATCCTCGACATGTCCCCAGAGTAAGGTGTCATACGACATTAGGATATAGATATACTAATCGAAATAAACTAATCTAGGAGTTTCGATATCTGATTTTTTTTTATTGCATAGGCGGCAGAGCTTTTTTGCCAACTTACTGATATGATGACTCCATTGAAACCTGTTATATAAAACAATTCCCAGGAACACGGTAGCATTAACAAACTTCAATTCTTAGTTGCGTATCTAAATAGTTCCAGATCCATATCTCACATTTGAAAGTGATAATTTTATACATTTTGTTTTCATTACATTAAGAAGTAGGTTATTTGCAGTAAACCATTTCTCTACCTTAGAGATAGCATTGTTCACATCATCATGAGTGGGCCGTTGTCTTTTAACTTTGGATAACGCAGAAGTGTCACCTACAAGTAGTATCGTATGAACATACTTAATAAGGCTAGGCAAGTCATTTAAATAGAGTATAAAATAAAGGGGCCAAGAATTGATATCTGAGGCTCACTCATGAGGATCACAGATCCAGATGATCTATTGCCATTGACATCAGCCCTCTGAACTCTGCTGCTCAAATACGATTTCATAAGGTCGAGTGCCCGGTTTTTTACTCCATAGCAACGAACTCCCGATCAGAGTTCCACGATAAACACAATTGAATGCCTTGAAGATATCGCGAACTATACCAATTGCATCTCGCGAATTCTCTTAGGCTCCAAAAATATGTTGAACAAGCTCAACTTTAGCATCGATTGTTGAGCGACCCCGAATAAAACCGTACTGTTTCTTAGACATTATTTTATTAGTATCAAAATGTACTAACAACTGATTTAGGATTAGTTTATCGAAAATTTGGCTAAGTGACGATATTATGTATATGGGCCTAAAATTGTTGAGATTCAATGCCTTTAAATAATGAAATTACTTAACTTTCTTTCATCGAATTGCAAAAAAGTGCTACTTTGGTCCTTTTTGGACACAATTATGAAACTTTATTCATATTACAGGGTATATTTAATTTTATTCTGAAAATTGTGTATGAAAATTTGAAGCTTTATATTTATGCATTACATTATTTTTTGTGAGTGTGATTATATATCTAATTATATCGATAAACAAATTTGATAAAAAGAAAAACTGAAAGTGAATTCAAAAAACAATAAAACTAAAAAGTTAGTAACAATGATTTCTAAAATCTGTAAAAAATATACATCACGAAGAAGAAAGCGCGTGAGGTCGAAGGGTACATACTCAATTTGCATTATATGACACAGACTCGACATAGAAATTTATGGAGAAAGTATTGTGCATATTTAATTAATAGTAATTTTACGTATTTAAATTTTTCTTATAGGTTTTAGAAATCGTAATCATTAAGTTTTGATCAGAGACCCTTGTTGCAAAATGTCATATATAAGAGTCTGAAAGAAGAAATGAGTCCAAACTCGAGGTTTTTACTAATAAATACTGAAGAGTTCCACTGTCCACTTATTGTCTTCATCATCAGACTCTCGTCACTAATCATAATTTATAAGAATTATCAAAATAAAGCAATTGAACCCAAACTTGAGATGTTTAATAGTAAATAATGAAAAGTTCCACTATCCCATTCCTAGTTTCATGATCAAACCGTCGTTGCAAAACATAATGTGCAAAAAACATCAAAACAAAACAGTTGAAGCCCAACTTGATGGATTTACTACTAACAACTGAGGAGTTCCACTGTCTACATACTTGACTTGTCATCGGACCCTCGTTACGAAATGTAATGTACAGATTTCGACAAATGAAACCAGATTATATGGCGTCCTGTGCGCGATTTCGTTTCTGCTACCGGTCATGGTTCTGATTTTGACGAAGACGTAGCAAATGCTCTCGCCAAGTAGACTATACATCAATACCGATTAATAAAACCAAAAATACTATTTTAATTACCAATTTCCACCAAAAAAAAACTAATGGAATATTATTTCCTTCTGATTTTTCTATACTTATTTGAAAATATTTTATACTATCTATAATAGATTTCTGCAAATCACAACTTTTAAGATATATCTTATAAAAAATTAAAAAAAAAAAATGTTTCACTTTACAGATATGAATAGTGAATACTGCACAAACATTCTCCGTGCTCAAACATAGTAGCATACTAAATTTTATGATCACTGGTTGAACGGTGTAGAACTTAGTACGCTGCAACGCCACCTCGTGTGGCATAGGGATTAGGGATAATGGAAGATTTTCGTCCACAAATTAAAAATACATATCGATGGCAATTTTTCTGGTTACCGGTTAAACTGTATAGAAGTTAATGTGCTGCAGTCTTATCTGGTCGGCAGTTATACAACAAAAAGGATGCACAGTCTTCACAAAAAAAAAAATACATATGCATGCCAATTTTCATTGTTATCAGTTGAACGGTATATAAGTTGATATGCTGCGACGCCACCTGATGGAGAATCACAACAAAGCGTATAGCACAAAAACAATAAATAGAATCATTCATTTTCATATATGTACACTAGGGTGTTTCAAAAAAACAAAAATTTTTTTTTTTTCTTCTGGTATTGAAAAGTTGAAAGTACATAAAAAATTAAAAATTTTGGCACTAATTAGAGCCCTTAATATTGATATTAAGGTTTGCCTCTATTCATTTGTTTTTTTTCCATTTAAATAACACAGGAAATTTTTTTCTTATTTTTGAATTTTGATTACTTTAAACTGGTTCATTTGCTCGGTACCAAAACTTTGTACTGTGTATACAAAGTGTAAAGTATAAAACACAAACGACAATAATTTCTTGTCAAAAACACGTTATTAGACTCATTTTCTCTATTCCATTATATGCATAAAAAGTGTTTTTAGTATCTTTTTTCATCAAAACTTACGTGGACTTAAAAATTTCAAAACTTTCCACTCAGATAAACCTGAAAGTCGTTTCAACAAAGTAAACTTACGTTCAAGCCCTCAGAGCGGCGGTAGGACGCCGCCCGCGCCGCGTCTGCGCGCTAATGGGACAGTTTATTTACACCAAATACGACCGACGTTAACTCTTCCATGACGGAACGAGCTTGAACGAACAATCAAAATAATTAATAATTTCATAGGTACTTTCAATCATATTCCAACAAAATTATACAATAAATTATATTTTTGAATTAGAATATGAATTAGAGATGAGTTTTAGAAAGGCATATCGTAAAACTCGACTGATATAGTGACATGGACCAGCGATTACGCGAGGAGTTGAATGAAAATGAAATGAGGAGTTTGCATTATTTGCCGAAACGTGTGGACGAGGTCTACGCTACAGAAGTCTTTTCAAAAACCGGATTGTTCGGGAGGCTGAAAGTCGTTGACCCTCGAGTAAAGTGATTGCCACGCTCCTGCTCCTCACTTCAGTCGTTGTACCTTCGTATGCGTTGAAATTAGATAACTTCTAAAGGACTGTAAGTGCTGGTCTTTTACGCGTTCTCAGAAGTTAGACCGTAATTCCGTTTATACCTGGTCCCTTATTAATATTGTTCAACTGTGTGAGCGCTTTTTCAATTTCATACAGACCGACATTCAGTATATCATTTTTGTACTGTCGGGTCCATTTCTCTCGAAGAACTCTGGCTGTGCTAACAACAGGTGTTTGGCCGATGAGTACAACTATTGAAAGAAGTTTTCGATCTTCTATAAATTTTTTTATTTCGATGAAATAATTTTGCTTTTATCGGTCTTCATCTTTATCATCTCAGCTTGCTCATAGCTAGATTTTGTGCAAATTTTCAAACATCTTGAAGTCTTTATTTCATTCGACCCTCTCTTCAGTAACATTTAAGCGATTTATTTTTGTAATTGAACATAAGCGAAGACTGCAACTTCATATATCGTCTTCGCACTATTAATTTAAAATATCATTGAATAGTTTTTGATTTCTATTTTGGAGTCAGGTCTTCAAGTATTTCGACCCCGGTGATCGAACGATTTTAATTAATCTGTCGGTTACATCATCCACGTTTTTATCTTCGCCTAGACCTAGACTAATGATTTTGAAATTCGAGTTGTAAACTTTTGGCGTTTTGCTGTTTTGATGGACAGATCTCGAAAGATTTCACAAATTAATCAATATAAGGTCTAAGGTTTCACCTGAAAAAAATTTGACTAAAATTTCTTAGCTTAAAAAAAACTTTTCTATTAGTATATATAACTAGCTGTCGTCCGCGACTTCGCCTTCGTATACATAGTATTAATGAAACGTACCCTGTTTTCTAAGTTACACCTCCAGCAAGATAGCTGTGAAAACTGCGTTCAATCGTAGTGCACGGACACCAACATGCAGATGTAGAGACAGACAAATTAATACTTTTGCTCCTATTGCTGTTATAAACCCTAACTCATAAGAAGCCTTAAATCACATCACACAATAAATGAAATTTTGGTAATCAATGTCCCAATAATTCCATAACGACACCCATATCAATTTTTAAGTTTACTTTCGTCCCCTAATAGGCTTGATAAAAAAAAATCTCGAAATCCGTGTTAGGTCGGAGAAACAGTTTCTTTGTATTGTATAAGGAAAAGTTACAGTAAAATCTCTTTGATTTTGCTGTTTGTATCTGGTTAGGTAGTTTTGATTCCATTAAATAGATGATAATACAAAATTTAAAAATTAGAATAAAAAAGGCGTCCTGTCGATTTTCTGTCCACCGAAATGAATGAATCTAACGTAGAAATTCGATACATTTTGAAGTTTAATTACATATAAGGGGAAAATGCGACACAAACCGCGAAAAAAATTTGTGATATTTATGGACCTAATGCAATGTCGGTAAGTGTACCACAAAACTGGTTCAAGCGTTTTCAGTTCGGTAATTTCAATGTCAAAGATGAACCTCGCTCTGGTCGACCTGTTACGGATAAAGTCGATGCCATTTTGGTAAATATAGAGTTCTTAGGACATAGCTGAAGAGCTGAGTATTGACCACAAAACCATTTTAACCCATTTGAAACCTGAATATATAAAAAATCTCGATACCTACTTGTGTCTCACACGAGCTCACAGAAAGAAATTTAATGAATCATGTACTCATTTTGGATTCTATACTGAAATGTAATGACCCCGAACCATTTTTGGCAATATTAATCACGTATGATGAAAAATGTATTACTTATGACAAGAATGTTCTAAAGAGATAATGGTCAAAAGGCAAGCAAGCTCCACGGGCTATAGCCAAACCCCGATTACCTCGCAATAAAAGGATGCTATGTGTGTGGTGATATCGGAAGGGCATTATTAATTATGAGCTTTTACCGCCGAGCAAAACCATTAATTTGGATATCTACTGCGAAGAGAATCAAGCAAGAAGTAGAGGAAAGCGGCCGAAATTGATCTACAAAAAAGGTGCGTTTTTTCACCATGATAACGCCAAATCACACACAACTTTATCCACTAAGTAAAATGAATGTAAACACCTACAAAACAAACGGGTTGAAATGTCCATTAAGTAGTAGAGTCGAGCCTTCATTATACCTGTTTAGATCGAAGTCTGAATTTCAGTCTAAAAATTTACACCGAAATTTTTAAACCGAAGAATCATCTATCTATATAACGCTCGTTAATGGAATACCGAATTACATAACAAGAGTATAATATAAGACATAGTCTGACATAATCTCGTTTTTGAAAAATTGTTTTTTTTTTGTTACATTAATAAAAAAAAACTATTTCAATAAATCTTAATTCTGAAAACAGAAAAATATGAAACAAACGAATGATAACGATGTTATATTTATGAAAAAAAAAAAACAATGTAGCCCGCCTTAAAACATATGTAGAAGCTAATTCTAGACTAGTGTATGCATTTCATTTTATGATATGAAATAGTGTGTCATTAATTCAATTTAAAATTAGTAACTGGGAATTAAATCTATAATTAATAATAGCGTTGGCCATCGAATAGCACAACTTATTTGTCTATGAACACGACTTATTTTTTTGACCTTGTCGCCTACACGTTCAATCAATTAAAATTAAAATGACTGGTCCTTAAGGAAAGTCGAAAGATTTTAAAGGCAAGTTTATCTATAAAATAAGATGTATATCGCTGACCCTAAAGTTTCTCTATTCGCGCCTTCATTTGGAGGCGCAAAAGCGCAACCATCAGTTCGTATGTGTTCACACACTGAAGTGGTAATTATTACAAAACAGTTACCAAAATGTTGATGAACCTTTATACAAAGCTATGCGTGTTAAATAAACTTAAATGTTGATATATAAATGATAGCTCAATAAATATCGTTGTTATCAAATTGCTTCGTAAATTATGACTGATTATTATGACTTTCCTTGTAGTATCGAATCTGTGAATATCAAAGAAGTAACATAAATCACTCTAAATCCAGTCTGCGCCCTAAATATCATCCTTCTGATATTACTTTACCCAGGCGGTATCATCAAAGATTTTTTATTAAAAGTTTGTCTCATTACTGCACCCAGTTTACGCTAATGACGTGTTGCACGCAATATATTCGAATGAACCTTATGAAATAGCGAGCTAACTACTATTTTTTTAGATGACGGAAAAAAGGTGGTTTACTCAATTATTTTGAAAAACAATTTGTAGAAAACGATGAAATCGATCTGATTGCTTCTTTTTTGTAATGTTTTTTTATACAATATTCCACATCTCATAACGCAAAGCGTTTGAGTCTACTTGGTTCTAAACTTGTCAAGACCAAGCAATTTTCTGGAGTTTAATTGCTTATATTATATACTTACTGTACTTACAAGATAATGTAAGTATAAGAACAAAAACAGTATTAATGTTTAAAAATCATTTATGTACTCACGATAACAGCCAAATACTTCACGTACAACAAGATCATTTTTTAATTAATTTTAAAATCACAGCAAATACGTTCTTACTGAATATCAGTAGCTTAACCCGTGTGATCTGCACACAAGACTTATATTTGTAAATAACATCATGACAGGTATTTTTTTCTGAAGTAATAGTGGCAACATCACTCCGTCCGTCAAATCAAATAGTCCTACTCAGCGCATTCAGATGTCACTGCAAATAGTTTACTGGTTTGTTTTGATTTTTTTTATGAAATCTTGAAGATATTATTTTTTGTTCTCCATTTTACGTATAAATCAGCAATAGCATTTATTTTTTATATAAAGTTAAATAATACTTATGAGACGTATACTTGTTGATTTTCCTAATATATATTTAAATAGCTATTACAAATCTCTTTAGCCATATAATTGTGAAAGGAAAACAAAATAAGCTTTATTCGACCTTAAATAAAATATTAACACATGACTGATCACTTACATATTGTATTATTTGTGTCCGACAAACAGTATTCATTTTTCCGGATAGCTCATACTTTGTGATGACAAATTGTCTATGGCCGACAGATATACAAGTGATCCCGTAAGCAAGGGTTCCATTTTTTTCCTTTGGAGGTACGAAACCCTAACAAATAGATATTTTAAATAACACGGAAACTTATAACACAAGCAGACGTCCTGCTACCCTATAACTAAGTTAATACAAAAAATTCATACTCGATGGAAAGTCATTGCCAGCTTGAGGTGAAAAAAATACGTGTTGCAGTGCGTATCGCGTAGTCGCGTCGACTGTGCGTCGAAATGAAACGACATTATGACTAAAGCAACTACAAATGATTTGCTCCTGTTATCTTTGTTTTTGATTTTTTTTTTCAACTAAGATTTTGTGTACTTTTGTATTTTTTTTTTTTTTTCGTTATTTCATAACTTAATGAGAACCTTATAAATAGCATTACATGAATATATTATGAACTTTTTTTGTAACAAGAAAATGCTGTAAAATTCTCAATAAATTATTGTTAATATTATTATCAAACATACTCACCGAGAACTCGGCAAATGGAGCCAACTTAGGTATTAAGCGTCGCGTATTATTTATTTATTATTAGTATTACGCGCAGTACGAAGTGCCTCTTGTTTCGATGTTTCAAAATCGAGTTCGTTTGACCGAAAACCGGTCGTTCATGGCACATTCATATATACGAGAACGAAATGAGGTCGTTTCTACGCAGGTCACACCGTACTGCATGCTTTTTGAAACTGGTTCGAATTTCAGTCGACATCTTATTAAGTCAGAATAACTTAATCGCTGTACTCTTGTCTGATATTTTTATTGGCGCACTGCAGAGGTCGAGTCTAATTTTTATCTTAGAATTGAAGAGCGCGTCTATGAATTTCATTACACTTTCATTTGGACGACAGCGAAACACAATGGTCTATTTTTCCTGTTTTCAGAGCTTGATATCTTACGGCATCTTGCTGTGGGTTCATGCTGCAAATATTTATAGCATTTTTGTGTCGCAAAGCCGGCTGTTCGGGTTATTTACAGGCTGGGACATAGAGCATCTCTTAGGACTAAGTTTAAGGAAATTGGGATCTTATCTCTGGCATTTCAATTTATATATGAAAATTTAATACATATAAGAAAGAATATAGAACTTCTCGAGAAAAATTGTGACAAACATAAATTCAATAAAAGGAATAAAAATAAACTATATTGTTTACACGTGATACAACTACGTAGTCACGAATTCATTTACGGGGGCTCTGTGTGCGCATGTGCAATAAGGTACCTGAAAATGTATAAAATTTACTCTTAAACAAATATAAAATCATTACTAAGCAATTGCTTATTAAAAGAGGGTATTACACAATTGTGAATATTTAGAGGACAAGTATTTGTTTACATAATCAGTTCTACTTCTAGCGGGCTTGTTTCTTAATGTTATAAATTTGTATATGTTTGATGGTATAAGATTATTTATTTAAAGTTGAAAAGAGCTACCTTCAAGTTTCTTGCTCGTTCTTCTTGAGAGATAACTGCCTTCCGAAAGATTGGTAAAGTGGAAAAGCTAAGTAGTAAAGTGTAAATTTTTGAAATATTGTGATTTATTTCAAGTGTTATTCGTGACCTATGAAATTAATATATATTTAAGTTTCAATTTGGCAATTGACCACTGCCCAATTTTCATGGATACTATACATTTTTTCGAACTTTGTTTGAATTTTCTTTCGGATTCGGATTCGGACAATTCGGACACAATTTGTTCTTTCTCTCAATTTGACATCGCACTAAAATCGTCTTTTAACTCAAACATGTACCAAACAAACTATAAACAATATTAGAAAAAATACGTATTTAATATACGTAAATTGTAGCGTATATAAAATACGTAAAGGCACGCCCATTCTACAAAGAAATGTATGCAGAGGCTACATATAGCGATTTTTACTTCATCAAAATTTGTCAATCATTTCATGCAAACTCGTCGTTTTTGGATCATCAAAGTAAAGTCAAATTCAGGAGAATTTGGCTTTACTTTAAATAACAATAGTGTTTGCCCTGCATTAGTCTTTCTTAGGCAGCCCTTTGTCTCTACAGTTTACTTTATACATTTTTATTAATTCTCTCTGGTTTGGAAACAAACTTTTTATGGATGGACTTCATTTTTTTATGGCTACATTCACATGAAAACTAAAGCGCGTGATGAATGTAGAAATCAAAAATCTTCGGGCACCGCGCGGCAGTAAAAAGATATAACAATGCGGTGCGGATTACTGAACTTAATAAAATAATCATAAAAAAATACATTCAACTCCTACGGAATTTCCCAACGGCCACGCTTTTGGCATTACGTCAGCCTGTAAATAGAGATTTTTGTGGGCGAAGGGCACATGCCGGATAAAAAAATTGATGTAAATCTGTCCCGCAGGAATGCGCAGGCCGCGCTTTTGGAAACGGATTTATCTATTTAAGTCATACCTACGGCAAAATTGTCAATAATGTGTTGTAGACGTAAATTAATATAGAAGTTACGACTTGTGATTTTCGTTTGGAAAATTCTCTTCAACTTTTAGCGTTTCTTAATTTATTGTACCTATATGTTTAATTGAGCCATCTTAAATAAAAATATATCAAATGTTAAGGAAAAAAGATGTGAAAATAAAAAGATGGAAAGAATAAATTGAAATATGTACCTACGTTTCCTATGGTTATATTTATTCCTCAAGTATTGTTATAATAATTTCAACGCATATACAGCACCATCTGATCCCAAAGTAAGAAAGAAATATTATTAGTATTAAAAAATCAATAGATTACATTTTTTTTGTGTAAGTATTTACACATATACATAATATAATTATAGCAACACCCATACTCAAAACAAATATTAATTTATAATTAATTAGAAGAAATTTGTAATTCTGTTCTAAAATAGATTAATGTCATATCCCGTGTCTCATAGCAGTACTCGTTTCCTTTCCCCATTTGAGGCATTTTTTCCTTTTATATTCTATGCAATTTCTATGAAGATAGATATACCTACTCGTTTTCTTTTGTCAAGTATTAGTTGCTTCTATTTTTGTTTGGATTGAGGTGACACACCGCATATTGCTTTAATTAGTTCTGTCACCTGCTTATTGCATGGCGTATTTAGTGCTTGATGAGCTGTAATGGATCTGCTTTAAATATTAACTGGTGTCCAAGAACTGTGTATGAGCTATAATGAACTACGTGAACCAAGTACGTGTAAAAATTTAGGAACAACTTATCTTTAGAAGCCTGACCCACTGCTAATACTTTTTTCGAGAGAATAAACAGATCAAGAGAATCCGAGTCACATTATTCAAGAGCGAACAATGAGGTCTGAAGAGGCGTCCATAGTAACAGGCTCATTCCCAGGTACTTGGTAGGTCGTTATGTAACTTTTTTCATAATCCCTAATTTGTACGACCCTGAAACTTTAAGTACCAAATATCCTGGTTTACATACATTACGAATTTCATTGCATTACCTATGTGCTACTGTGTGAAGCGAAAAGAAAACCACCCCCAAAAAATAATAGGCACATCTATACAAAATGATCACATCACACAAAACACAATTTGTAACAGTGATATAATATACCGCTACATAATATATGAGCATTTGCCTGCCTATCTGTTTATAAATATAATAGATATTTTACTTTCGTGAATTATATTCGAGTTGTAGAAAATATTTATTTGATTTTTTTTTGTCAGCTACTTTATTAGCTCGTTTTACTTGGAGAGGAAGAATAATGAAGAAGGGAGATAAGTATTGAGGGAGAGATTGGAGAATAGAGAGAGAGAAAAAAAGATATGAAGTGAAAGGCCGAAACCAAGGGCAAAGCAAGGGTGAAAGCATGAACGAGAACGAGATTGAGGGAGAGACAGGAGAAGGGATTTCAATTGGAATACGATAAAAAACAAAACTGATATTGAAACCAAAATTTGGCTTAAATTTGACGGTTTAACAAAATTTGAAAACATTGCAACCAAATTTTTTTTCTATGCGGTCCGGAACTGTAAGTAGATTTTAATTTACGATAATATATTACAAAGAAAGGTACAAAAAAAGTTTTGTTACACATTAAGAACCATTTGATATTAAAATTATAACCTTAGACTTATATTTTATCGTCAAAGAAGATAAAACAGTACAGAGACTTCGATTCGTATTTTTTGTCAACTTTGTTTGATAATCTAAAAAAATAATAATGTTATAATTTATGTAGCTATACTTATATACTACACATAGTACTATAAGTAATATGTGTATACTTATGTATACATATTACTTAAAGTACAGCTGCTCTGCGAACAACAAGAGTAAGTGGACAATCAAATTTAGTGACCCGAGGGTTTTTTTCTCAATTTTGGTAACGCTATTTTAAAATAAATCGTCAAAGACTCAGTAAGATTGAATGTCCGAAATTATCCAAAGTCTTGATCAGATCAATCCATCAAAAAATGTGTGTCAGCTCCGACGCACGACTGGAGTTTACTCCTTAAGTACGATTGTCTAAACATACGCAAAAAGAGATTATTTAACTGAAAAATTTCGTTTTGACTAAAAATTTAAGAAAAATGATTAAAGATAAATTTTTTTAGCTTATCTACAATTATTTCATTTTTCATTTTTAGTAAAAAAACGAAAATTTATTATAAGTACAATTATTAAAATATTATGGAAAATAATTTTGAATAAATTTTGGTTTTTACCAATAATTGAAGAAAAAGAATTAGAGAAGAAATTTTTTAACCTATCTACAATTATTTTGTATTTTTAATTTTAAGTAAAAAGACGAAGATTTATTGTAATTAAAATTATAAAAATATTATCAAGAAGTATTTAAAATAAATATTTACATTGTAAAAGAACACTTTAAAACACAAACAAAACAGTGGTGACGATCCGTATTAGAATTGTATAACTGATACACTATATACATATATATATATATCGTTTGTAAACGTTGAACAGTATACTTTTATAATATATGTAGGTATACACACAATATATGCGTCAGCTGCCTCGCTGCGTTGGCTACACACAAGTATACAGACAAGTATACACATACACGCGATTGAAAAGTGAAAGGTGCGCCAATAAGTTGCGCACCAAAAACGTAACGCGGATTCATCAGTAGATTTTACTCCTCAAATTTTTCTCATACCAGGCGCCTTATATGAAAATAGATTCTTAAGGAGTAAACTCCAAAAACAGTAAAAAGCGACTAAATATTTCTGGATTAGTGATCCAGTGTAGATACAAGCGACGGTAATTTATTGACACTACAAATAATTTGAGTAATAATAATGGCCACAGCGGGGTGAGGTGCGGTGAGGGCGAGGATCTCTTTCCGTAGATTAAATTGAAATTGAAGTTTCACTCGACAAATCGGTTTTGCGGGTCCCACGCACTACTCTATTCGATTATATTGAAACATTTATCTAACTCAACTATTTTCTAAGACCACGTAATGAGATGAGATTGTAACCGAATATTGAAATAAATTTATCAATAAAGAGAGATCGCCACACTGCGGCGGATGACGCCCCAACTGAGGGCTTATTCCGGATGTATCACACCGCAGACCTTTGAAATACCGCTTAAGATAAGTGAAATTAAGAACTGTATGCGGCCTTCGAAATTCGATAAATTTTTTTACTGGCCACTAGTTTCTAGTTTCTAATATAACTCACAACATACATACATTTTTATTCTAAATATGAAACTCGCCTAGACTCTAAAGTAAAAATGCAATAGACGAAATGCAATGCTGTCAATCGTTACAAATGTTATGCAATCTGATTTTTCGATCATTAGGTTTCAAGCGCACTTGTAAAGTTTTAATTAAGGTGAAGATATCGCGGTAGAAGAGTCCGGCCGCAGCGCTCCTCGCGCGGTCCTTGCGCGTCCGGCCGGCGGCTGTCTCGGTGAGTATCGCCGGAGCGAGATAGATTCGATAATCGCGATGAGTGAGCGAAACGCACATTTAGCTACTTTTTTCTTCTGAGCTCGCCGCGTCACCGTGACGGACGGGATACGTGTTTTAAGGCGGGCGCGCGCGCTTCGACTTTCCTTCTAAATTGCTACAAAACAGTATTTTGTTTTCGATGTTGAGTCAACAATGCGTTTGTTTTTGATTGCATATGCATGTAACATGTTATACATTCTTTTTGCGGACCATAAATCGAAGCGATTCAAAATTCATAAAATTATTTAAAAATATTTTAACTAAAGTTTAAGAAAGTGAATATGGGTGACATTAAAAAAAATATACTTTTTGCGATAAAAAATAAAGAGTATACATTGTAAAACATCAGTGTCCAGAAAATAATGTACATAAATTCATATACTACGATTCGATATCTTTTTTGAGTACAACACGTGCTAATTACTGGATCCCGTTGAACAATAACTGCATTAAACACGTACGTGCGTGTTTAAGTAGTTGAAAGTACAGAATAATTTCCCTAAAAAGGAGTTTGGAACGAATCCTTATAACTACTGTTGTTACCCAAGGTCCTTTGACTGTGAAATTCAAGGTGCCTCCATTTGACGGAACATCACCATTGTCGCATACAAATTGCAGTTTGAAGCCGCGTTGAGGGCTAATGGCTATAATTAAGAACAGGCTCATACTGCATTAACTTTGGCCTTCGTGATGACGCGCGCACGATCCCGGAGGCACTGGGAGAGCTAGTAACATAGGAGCGATTAATAAAAGTATTAAAACTTCAGTACGACTATGCTCATTTGGAGCGTGCTTACCGTCCTCAACTCAAAGATAGGCGACATTCATTCTGCGCATTTTTGCAGCAGTGAACTATCGAGTGTGAAAATTAGTACGTACTGCGTATCAGTAAGCAATGTTGGCAGTTGTAATCAACATGCTTATACAAGCTTTTGATGACAGAATCCGAAATATAGAGATTCGTGCAGCTGTTTGTTTGCAGCATCCTATAGTGGACTTTTACACTTACAGCTAAACACCATGCACTTCAAGTTCATGTAGCTCAATTGTCCTCAAAGAATCACGAAAATGACACCTCAAGAGCAAATATTCGAGGTATTTTGCTCGCAGTTTTATCATTGCGGGAAACTGGGTCACCTTCGACCTAATTCTCCAAGACGCAAAAGAAGAAGAGTGAACAACGATCCAGACAACTCCTCTGAACGAAATGTGACTCCTCTGAAGGAGCAAGGTAACAAGAAAGTAATTACTGTAGAACGAGTGCTAGCTCATTGCCATACAGTTCCGGTTTATAGTTTTAGAACCTCACAGTTCAGGTTCGACAATCAACGGAAGGGTTAATGATATATTTTATTTGTTTATGTGTTTATGCTTGTGATTGACAAGGTCGCTTTCCATGTCTTTGCATACCTACAGTTTGCAAAAAGTCTTAATAAAGTATAGCTGAAGGCGAGTCACTATCTTCAACTTTTAAGGGCTACCGGCCAGCACATCCCAATCCGAAGTGACCAGAGGGTCGCTATAGATTTAAAAGTCATAAAATTCCATCATGTCGGCATCTTTGCAAACAAAGTAAACGACGGTGTAATTGAATTAGATTGTATGAAAACACCCAATTGTGAAGTCAATGTGAAGCTTGTTTTAAAATATAAATGTAAGCTTTGAACGCTACCTAAAAGAATGACGTTGTACACGAAGAATGACATTGACAGACGGGATTCATGAGAGAGAGAATTATAAAACTGCTCGTGAAATTATTTAACTTTTATTAACTTAATTAGTCTTTGCGATATTTGTTAAAGTAAACTTACTAAAATAACTAGTATAATTAACTAAAGTAATACATCGTCGATCTACTAAAATATTGGAAGTAAAAACCTTAATTGTCGATTTTTCTATTTTAGGTTAGTAGTTATAACCTGATCGGTTATACAATATGTGAATATTTATGTTCAATTAATTTACGTGCTATAATTTGTTTATTTAAAATAAATTTTTCTATTTTAGATAAATCAATTGGTGTTTTTTTACTCCATTACCAACTGACATATTACAAATCGACAATTGTCAGAGTACATAGTAGTTAGTAGATCATGGAGAGATTACAATTTGAAGTTGAGCTGGCTGCAGATGAGGATCCAAAGAATAACATAATTATCATAAAATCAATAACAAAAGAGGATGGAACGACATATCTCATACCGCCAGGTTTTCAAGCAGTAAAACACCACCTTCAATTGATAAAGTTACCAGAATTTTTGAAGATTAAAAAAACATTACAGAAAAGAGGTCATACTAGAAAAGTGTGGATGTCCCTGCCATGTGATATTTTACTACTATACAAAGATAATGTTGGAAATATGGTGTTTAATGATTATTTATTACAAGAAATGACTCAAGTCACAAGCCAATCCATCACGGATGGAAAATTATTGGAAATATTAGAGAAACTAAGTGATAAATCTAATATCAACAAAGATAATCATAGCAATTTAAACAAATTAAATGAAAAATTTGTTTTAAAGAAATTTGATAACAAGACCACTAATGCCAAACAGTGGTTGCAAAGTTTTGAAAGTGAATGTACAAGATTTAATTTAAATGGTGACACAGAAAGAATTAGTGCTTTGAGATTATTTTGAATGACTCAGAGAATGACTGGTATGGGTCTATGTTAATTCAACACGGCTTAGACTCGCTGTGGAAAATATGGAAAGTAAGTTTTCTGAAAACATTCGCAGATAAAAGTTGGTCTTCTGTAATGTATGCACTGAATTTCAAACATTTCAATGGCTCTCCTGGAATATGCATTAAAGAAGCAAAGATTGCTACTAGAATATAATAGTGAAATAGATACTAGAACTCTCACTGACTTGATTGTGGCAGGATTGCCAACTTATATTACAAGTAAACTAGATAGACAAGAGATAACAGACCCGACTCTCCTGTTTAGTGCCCTGCAGAATGCATGAAAATCAGAATAAAATAGGCCAAAACATTTTACTGAAACAAAACGCTTCTCTAAATCAGAAGCGGAATATAAAAAACCGGCTTGTCAAATATGTTACAAGATGGGAAAGAAAAACAGATTTCACCCTGAAGACTTGTGTTGGTTGAAGGAAGACAAGAATGACAGTGGCAAACACTGTAAAACTTGATGTTGGAAATTGATGAATTTCAGGATACAAAACTAAATATTCCCCACTAATAGGAGTTAAGGTTATACTGAATAACATACTAAAATGCACAGGCATCTATGATCCTGGTTCGAATATAACCTTAATAAATTCAAGATTAATAAAAGTAACAAATTTTAAGAAGAATTACTTTGAAAATAAATTTAACACAATTGGTGGTGGGGAAAACAACAGGTTTAATAAAATTAAATGGAGAAATACTGAATATTGAAAAGGAGATAAATGCATTCATTTGCAATGATAAAACTTCACTCATGATTTGCTTTTGGGACTGGATACAATAAAGCGGTTTGGGTTGACCCATGATGGGAATTTAAACATCCAACTTCAGAAAATGCCAGCCAAAGTGCAAATGAATATATCAGCCACTCTGAAGATAAAAAAATAGTAATCAAGAAATTGAAACCAAAGAGTTAAAATCAGAATATTACATTATGAAATAAATTCTAATGAGGGCATAGACGTGAAGAAATTTGAGATACTACTTATTTGGAACATGACCAAAAATTAAAATAAGTGCATTATTAAATGATTATAAACACATATTTGCCAAAGATAAATATGATATAGGCCAAGTGAAAAACTATGAAGCATTCATAGACCAAGTAGAGAAATATTGCTCAAAAGACCATATAGATGCTCTTTAGATGAAAAAAGAAATCGAGAAGCAAATCGAACAATTGCTAAAGAACGAATTAATCGAAGAGTCTTATAGCCCATTCGCAGCACCTGTAACATTGGCGTTTAAACGTGATGAAGGGAAAAGTCAAGATTGTGTATAGACTTTAGAGACCTCAATAAGATCATTATCCCACAGCCACAGCTTCCTCTAATAGAAGATTTACTGGTAAAACAATAAACTGTAAGTATTTTACTACTCTCGATATTAATTCTGCTTTTGGTCTATACCAATGAGGGTCAGTGACAGAGCAAAGACAGGCTTTGTTACACAAGGGCACTATCAGTGGACTTGCCTCCTTTGGATTGAAAACATCACCTGCTATATTTCAAAGAATTCTCACTAATATAATAAAAAACACAACCTAACAAATTTTGTGATGAACTATATTGATGATATTATGGTGTTTTCAAAACTTTTAGGAACATTTGAAGCATTTATCAAAACTGCTGGATGCAATTGCTGAGGAAGGATTCCGTCTGAAGTTAACAAAATGTAAATTTGCAGCACAGTCTGTAAGATTCTTGGGACATATAGTAGAAGGTAACACAATTACACCTTTAAAAGATAACCTCAGATCTATAGCGGAATTCCCAGCACCACAAAACAAGAAACAAATAAGACAATTTCTAGGTAAAGTAAATTTTATAACAAGTATATTCCTAATGCTACAATAACTCTTGACCCAATACACAATTTACTTAGAAAAATATCAATTTTGATTGGTCAGCTGACTGTGAAAAAGCTTTCCAAACAATAAAAATATTTATGCTCGGCCCCAATTCTAGCTATTTTTGATAGAGAAGCACCAACATTTATTTACACTGATGCAAGTATAAAAGGAATTGGTGCAATACTCAAACAAACACAGAAATGTGGAGAAATCAAACCAGTGGCATATTTTTCAAAAAAGTTAAATGAGTCACAAAAAGAAAAGCCATATTTTAGAATGCTTGGCCATTAAAGAAAGTTTAAAATTTTGGCAACATTGGCTGATAGGAAACTCATTCACAATTTATACAGACCACAAGCCGCTAGAAAATTTAAACATAAAGAACAGAACAGATGATGAACTAGGAGACATGACTCATTACCTATCACAATACAACTTTGTAATAAAATACAACCCAGGTAAAAGCAATACAGAAGCGATTGCTTAAGTAGAAATCCTGTATATGAAAGCCACGAAAATGAGAAGATAAGCTGAAAACAGTAAATATTGTAAGGATTGAGGAAATATTAGAAGACCAGAACAGAAACCCTACCTTAAAAAACAAGCACAGTTTTATTAAATAGAATGGTATATATTACAAATGGAGGAACAAGAAAAAAAAAATCATTTTGTCCGAAGACTACAGTAAGGTGTTAATAAGAAAGGTGCATGAACATTTGTGTCATGTGGGTATAAATCAGATTGAGTCAAAAATAAGACCTTTTTACATAGCACCGAACCTTCTAGATAATATAAAATTGATTTGCCCTCAATGTGAAATCTGTATAAAAAACAAATTAAAACTAAATAGAAATTATGGACTTATGTCACAATTAGGACCTGCAGAAAAACCATTCCAAATCATGTCCATAGACACAGTAGGAGGATTTGGTGGCAACAGGTCCTCAAAAAGGTATCTACACTTGTTAATAGATCATTTCACACGTTATGCTTACATTTCATGCTCAAAGACACAATTGACTAAGGACTTTATAAAACTGGTAGATCAAGTAATCAAGGACAATGAAGTTGAGATATTGCTCTCCAATCAATATCCAGCACTGAATTCAAAAGAGTTTCGGCATTCGATAGTACAAAACACGGAGGAAGTCCAGAACAAATGCTAAAGTTGATTACATAAAAACCTTCTCAATAAAAAAGACATTTAAAGTGCAACTACTTTTATGACTGTCGGTCAATCGGTGTTGAAGTATAATAATCGTAAATAGAAGTATTTCAGTAAATACTATTGCAGTAAAAAAAATCATAAAAAATATTTTGTTGGACGTCTATTACTCTGTAGTTCGAATGTTCGAATGATAAAAAAAATAACGCTTGATCCATTTTACGAAATTAGCTGTTTTTTTACTATGTCCGGAAGCTCTTAATTAATAAGCCTATTGAATACGAAGGTTGAAAAATTTTTCAATTTTCTACAATAAACATTTAAACACAATGAATTACAAAAAGTTGAAATACTATGGCAATATTGCACCCCGCTGAAAATAAGTAGGCGCCTTTAAGCAGGCGCAACATCTTAAAGCAAGATGTTAAATAATTTTAACAAATCCTGATATTTCTTTTAAAGAAAAAAAAATTAACAACATGATTAATTTTATGGTAAACTAATTATATGTCCCCTAAATAGCAGCAGTTGTAGGAAGTTGCGGAGAAATTTTTAATATAAAAATTTTAGCATTGAAATGTGTTGTACTATAGTAAATTTATATACACCTATTTTACATAGAGATATAGTTAACTAGATATACTTCATATATGAATTATTTTTTAACAATTTTGAGTTTGGATAGAAAAAATATTTTGTTGGACATCAATTTTTTTTTTACTTATTACTGTCATAAATTATTTGTCTATCTTCGTTTTAATCTGATTTAGTAAATGGCATGTTATAAAATTATTGTTCTAACGAGTATAACTTGGAGGCGTGCATTTTGGATTTTCCAATTTTTTTTATATACCATGTAGATATATACAAAGGTCGCATAAAAGAAAAATAAATAATATAAAAAATAAGTATTGATTTTAACTTTCCTAGAAAAATCTGTTTCCATGTTCAATAAAAAGAAAATAGTCAATGCGTTCTTCGTTTTTATTTCAATTTGATAGTAGGTGCCCTAGATCATTATTTAATACGCTGGCGTTGCGACAGAAAGTGAGCCTTGGTTCTGATATGGTTCCATCTGGTTCCAGAAGACTGTAATATTGTTAATTTATTTTACATGATTTGTTACTATAAAGCAGAATCTTTAAGAGACTTTAAGGACCAAGCTTTGTGTTCTTAAGATTTTATAATTTTTGATACAGGGTCTAATTTAAATAAAACCATATAATCTTCAAGATTTACACATTTGTTTTTTTAATCAAATGTATTAATCAAATAATAGATATCAATTTGTGGGATGTACTCTACAAGTTAGATAGTTTATATTGCAAGTACCATAGATTAATGACGTCCAGAAAATAAAAAAATAATTTTTATGTAATAAATATTTAATTCTTTCTTTTCGGGACTATCCCAGATAAATATAATTTTGCTTATCTACCACGGATATCCAGTTATGAGACACTTTCAGCCAGAGTGGAAAACGTTAGAAATAAAGTGAACTGTTTTGGGATGCCTGGCAGACGTGGAACATCTAAATTAATTCGTTTTTTTTTATGAAGGAATATATTTAAATAAAAACGAAATATATGAAAAATTACATTTTCTGCTGCATTTAGTTCTATTATATTCTCCCAATCGCTATTCCTATCACTGCCACTCATATTTGAAACGAATAAAGACAAATTATCTTAAATGAATCTATATTTACAGATAAAGGTATACAAGAAACACGCTGATACACCAACGCACACTTAGAGTGTGTGTGTGTAGAGAGGAAGACGTTCACTGTAAATATTGAGATGGGCGCTGACTCGAAAATAGCCAATAAAAGCCAAAGCCCCCAAATGATGCGCTTCCACGTGCCATCAGAACGTTTTCCCCCGTCCAAACGCGTCTTTAGATGTTGTACATCAAAAGAAAATTACAATATTTAGTGAGGTTATACTTTTGATGCTACTTCACTGATTGGGTCCATTCAAAAATATATTTTTGGGTCTTAAATAACCAATAGCGAACAAATGTGAGGGTCCTTTCTGAAAGGACTCCGGCTCCTCGGCGCGCGCGGCGCCGATAACGAGCCTGCTTCCGGCGGGCCCTTCCTTCCGGCGCTACTTTATTGGACGTATGGCTTCGTTAATAAAACCATACAAGGGCCCGAACCGTGTATGAGCCTATTTAGAAGGATGTTTTCACTTAAATATTGTTTTTAATTCGAGGTAATTGGGTGAAATGTTATAGCACGGGCCTCAAACTAATATTATAAATGCGAAAGTATTTTTGTCGGTTTTTCCTTGTTTCGGGTAACAACAAACCTACAGGTTAACGTAATTCTTTATAGGTAAAGTTTATGACCATATCGTTTATGGGCTATAATAGCACGAACACAAAAGAACTTTTTCTTTCGTGCTATTGTGTTATTAGAGCAAGTGTCTCTTTAATACGTCTTGCGTTTTTTCCTCTTCTAAATGCTATGATTTATATTTTAGCTTAATTCGAAAAGTAATTTATCACAGTTATAATGTGATCGTTTAATAAATGTATTTCTAAACATTCTGCAGCAGGTGGTTAGCTTAATTATGAAGATTTTTGATTTTGACAGCATCGTGTTATAACATATTTCAAAGCGACAAAAACTTTATTAAAAGAAACGTTTCAAAAATTATTAAATCCTGCAGTTTATTAAATAAATCAATAACAACGAAATTTATCATTTATATCACAAAAATTACATATTATTTAATTTGATCGTTGAGTATATCACAGTGCAAACCACGACTAAGGTTCATAGCGTTGCATAAACTAGTCACGTGCCATAATTAGCATTCAAATTATAGTATTTTTAAAGCAGCATGTTTGTGGTTGTATTTTCACACTAAGTGTTTTCTAATTAGACGGCACGTCGGTTAGCTAATCGGTATAAATGGACGACGCTCACGGGGCCCCGGTTTACGACGCGCCTGCCGCGCATCACGCAGCCACCACCCAGCGGCCGTCGGGCGAACATCGAGACGGTACTTATGAGGCGACGGTTAAAGGTTGCGTAGTTCACGGAGAAATTTATTTCTATCCACGACGGTGACGGCAACGGACGGTCGGGGGTGGTCTTGTCCAGCTCGACGGCGATCGCGTCACTCGAATAGTATTTTCTTGATCGTTTCATTTCTATTTTTCAATTATTTTTATAATAATGTATATTTTAAACACCGAAGTAATAAGTACTGTACGCAGTACATTATCACTTGATTTTGAAGTACTTTATAAAGAGTACAACTATCACATGAGCAATTATATTAAACTATGAAAAAATATGATTGACGTTCTGTTTACGCCACAACAAATACCTATGCTGTGCTTCGGCTGTGTCAGGTTTCTATTGAGGTAGACCCTTCCACAATCTTTTTTTTTTAACTTAAGAGCTTACACCACAATGAACAAGTGCGCGGTAGTCTTTGCTGACGATCGTTGTCGTAAATAAAAACAATAGCTACTCCTGCTGAACATGCAGCAAATGATTTGATATGACTTAAGATGGAAACTCAGCGGTCAGTTTGATTTCGTAAAATTTCGACCCCGATACCCTCAAGTTTGAAGACAATGTTCTTGACCACTCAGCTACCACTGTATTCCCTACTCTTCATACCGATAAGAACGCATAAATAAATTAAAGCATTATCTATTTATATGTTTGTTTTTCTTTAACGCAAAACTTGGTACACAAATCGAAACATGTCTCATTTATTACCTTCATTGTATTCTATACTACTGAGTTAATCGACGCAAGCTATGCGGCATAAAGCTACTGAGAACGGAAACGAGGCCGTAATTAGAACCTAAATCAAAAGCGACATCGACGTTTTGATCCAGTTAGAGACCCATACGATAGCAAAGGGGCATTCAAATTCAACCGAGGAGCACTGGAGTTGAAAGCAAGATCGAGAGCGGAAATAAATTGGGTTCAATATCAAATGTGGAAGAAATCATTCTAGGAAGACCGGGATAAAAAGTTGGACAAAGGTTATTACTACTGAGACCAGTACCGCTCATTATGAAATATTGGGAACTGTAGAGCTCATAGATTTACGACTTTTAAAAATTTACATTGCGGTTTACCGCAAGGTAAATTTTTATCTTCTTTATCGGGTGTTAAAACTTTGTATAACAATCCCGCACTTTTGAAGTGCCGAATTAATATAAAATTGAATAATTAGAAAATAAGAAAGATATTTTTATCATCACACAAGAAAAGAATATTTATGGAAAATCCAAATTCAAGGATTCCTAAGGATATACAAAACTTACCCCTATGCAAATTTGAAGTCTTAAGCAAACCCTTTGCGGAAAAGAATATTTACAATGTTTATATTTAGACGAGAAATGGAAGTAACCTACTCAATTTCCTACAGGTTTTTTTACTTGCAACAATTTTATTGCAAGAAAAAAAGGAATTATAATTCCATGTCATTTTGGTTTGAAACTATCTATCCTCAAGTTTCTTGTCCATTCTTCACGAGATATAACTGATTTACGAACGAGTGGTAATTAAAAAAAAAGTGGTAATTTTAAAACACTGTAAATTCTTTAAATGTTATTACGTATTTCACGTAATAAAGGTACTTTCAATTGGAATTGAAATTTCAATGCGGGGTGTGATCGAGGATCATCAGAGAGTCGCAGTTAGATTTGAGTTAATATGTTGGTTTACTTCGAAGTTCCTCATACGAGGAGCGTTCAATAAATTCTCGATAGATATGAATCCAAAAAAATAGGATGTCATTTTTATTTATTTTACACCATAATCCCTTTTGTTTCAATGTTCAATTAGACACATAAATATATTTTTTAAACTGAATAAAAGTAGCTTACGTTTTACTTATTCAATTGCCGTCACAGTCGGGAATCGATATGCTGCCGCCTTTTTTCAAGTTTGAGATTACAGAGTAGTCGTCGGGGACCAGGTCTGTACGATGAATGATCCGTAATTTAGAAACTGCTATCACACGCGGCAGTCTTTGCGATCTGAGTGGTGTGAACTGGATAGCATTATGCAAAATTAGCACACCTATATTTTTCTAAATTTTTCCCCTCCTTTTTTTAGGTAACTTCTCTTAATTAACATAGACTATCAGCATAGTACACCTCCATAATATTAACACTTTTGACTTAAATTTTATCAGCAATATCTCTTCATAATCCCAAAATATAATGGCGTCAACCTTTTGAGGTGAAAGAAAGACCTTGAATTGCTTATTTCTTTAATATAATTAACTGCTTCGTTGATTTTGCTTGCTATCAACATAATGACGAATCCATATTTCACCTCAGTAATAATTATTTTGATAACTAAAATTTCCCCATATAGTCCCAAAAATTTCCACACCTGTGTATTTCTGATTTGACGTCATCATTCATAGCAACAATTTTACTGTCAGTTTTGACATGTGAAATCGGTCAAGAGTGATGCTGTATTCGGGGCCGAGAAAAAGGTCATATCTCTGAGTTATAAAGATTTTCACTCGACTATCTTCCAATACAACACATTTCTTTTTAGTTTTGCCCCGATTTCCTGTAAAGAGGCTTCCACAGAACAACCAACAACCGACAAGACAGTCGTGCTCAATGCTCCGCCTTTCCCGTTTAATTCGCTCTTGAATAGTAGATAACGAAGGGATAGATTCTCCGTATTTCTCTAGTGCATTTATTAATTTTACCCATTTGTTAGGGTGACAGTCCAATATTCAAATTTCATCAAAAAACGTTAAATTTGGTAGTATTTATGTCAAATATTTACAAATCGTTTACTTTATAGCCATTAGTAAGGCAATATTTAAAAACGTAAAAAATTGGTTAGGATATGTCTATGCAAAAATTTATTGAACAGCCTTTATATATGAATGTAGAAAAAGCTTTGAACGACAAGTAATATTTATAGAGAATATAAGTAAAATACAAAGTAAATAGGCGTCGTTTTGACAAATCCCTTCTTTGATGTAAATACAATCGATCAAGTCAGCGTATTTGTTCGTTCATTGTGATAATCTTTTGAATTGTTCTAATAAAAGTAATAATACTTCTTTTCGTTCTAGAAAGTACAGTCGCACAACGATAAATGAAAGACGAAATCGACCTGAAACTCGAAACTCGAATAAATATAAGACGTCTCCAAAAGGTAATGTCAAAATTATTAATAAATAAGGCACGTACACCACACCACAGTCGCATAAGTCCCGTATAAGCCTTGATCAGTAGTCATCGGTAATAGTCATTTAATCGATCACGGCCTTCAAGTGACCAAGGTACGCGTCTCCGTGAGTAACTCTATGAAAGCGGAGACTTTAACGTTGGACGCGGCCCGCACCTTATGAACATTATTCGCATCCGAATATGACAATAAATTTAAATAATAAATTATCGTCAGCCGTCGAAAACCTCCCTTTGCGTGTCGGGCGCGGGCAAAAAGCACAAACATTAGCGCCCCGCGCCATAACTCAATGCTAACGATTTTTCATGTACTCGTCTCGGCGCGCCTCTCGTTTTGCCCACTCGCAGATGCCCCGTGACACTATTTCGTATACGATCGCTCCTTCGATGCTTGAGGTGGAGGGTGGAGTCCTAACAACTGGTTTGTTATAATCATATGTACTGTGGACGCGTTGCGCTCTTGTATGGGAGAACGGCCTATATATATCCGCTGGCAATTGATTGTATTTTATGTAGGACGTGTTAAGAGCTAGTTTATTTTGATTTATTTTGTGTATTAATACAATTAATTTATTAACGTGTAATTGTAACTGAGCGGTTGATAACTTGAATACTGAACATTGAAAAGTTTTGAAAAGATATGCTTACGAAAGTTTTTTTAAATTCAGTATTAGCTGTTATCTTGGTCTCAAAAAAAAAATTATTTGATTTTTATCATAAAATTGTTAAAGAAATGTGACTACTCTAAAGTACCAAATTAAACTTCCTCTTTGGAAGTTTTTTTGATTTTAACATTTTCTTACAAAATGGAGAAAACACGTGTAGCTAAACTCTTTGAAAACGATATATCCGATATTTTATTACACAGGATAAGATGATAGCTTTTATTACATATTACAAGTAGCCTGTAACACGTCTTTGGCAATAATTAAGTAGTCTTATGTAAAATATAGTAATTCCTGTACAAATTGTTTCTCTTTTTGTATAATCAATTTAAGCGCGTACATCAAATATTACCTTAACAAGTTCTGCAATAAGAGGGCGGCCGCCGCGTCGGTCGAAGTTATAATTTCCGATTCGCCGTGGAGTTCTAAACGAGTCGGCAATGAAAGTGTTTATTCATTTATTATTACTGACGTTTACTTATAAATTTTCATTTGATACAACTGGCATTTATTTTACATTTTCCCTGTCAACTGGGTTTCCTTGACCTTATCAGATTTAATAAAACACATTTCTTTAAAACTCTTAGCTAAATTGTGTTGTGATTCTAGGATACATGAAAATATAGAAGAACACGAGCATACTCCTTGCGATAGGGGCAGGCAGAGACCACTGACCTCCACTCGAAACCATCCTTACGTGGTTCTTTTCCGATATAGACTGTTTAATAATGTTAAATTATTGTTTGTAATTTACTTCTTTACTCATAAAATTCAATGCAATAAAATAGAATTGTCGATGTACAATCTTCCATCTCAAACCCATGATTTCTGTTATATTACCGTCAGTATAGAGTATGTTACTAATAATAGACAAAAATATTTAATAGAGTTTTTAGTTAGCACATCATTATTATTTCATACGTCATTACAAGTTTTAAGTCTAACTGAATTGACGTTAACGGTACAAAGAATTAACTTGCAATAACCACAAAAAAAATTTCTAATGAAATTGAACAAAAATCTGAGTACTTTTATAAACGTTTGGCGACACCTTTGCTCAAAATTATACAAATAAACAAAGCACTTGCAATTAGTCTTAGAACAATATAGATTCGAGATATCATAGGATACAATTTCTTAACAAATTTGAAATGGAGATTGGAAGGGATCAAGATCAAGTCCATTTGACAATTTCTTTATCCAATGACAAGTAATTATAACTTTTAATGCCTCGTTGATGCCGCTAATTCAACGAAGCAACGAATTCAAAAGTGCGGGATATGTTAAATTGACGTTGACTTATAATAAAATTAAATGGTTTTAATTAGTTTTTGCGTTCTCAAATATAGAATATATTTGATTAAAGAAAGCAAAAACTACATTTTATTAAATGATTTTGTTGAAGATACTTATCGTTGCATTAAAAAAAAACTCCGATAAGTTACGTCACATTGTAATGACATTCGTAGAGTACGGGGCTAGTAAATAAAAGCAATTTTAATAAACACTTTTGTATTAAACATGTCAGAAGTATAATTTTTTTAACATACAAACTTTGCCCAATTTTGTAAAATTGTTGCGTGACTTACAACAATCATTCCAATTGTTCGACTTAAGACAATCATCAAAATTGTGTGACTTATAACATTAAATTTGTGACTTACGACAATTATTCCAATTGTGTGACTTACTGCAATTATTAAAATTATGTAAATCAAGAGGATTATTAAAATTCTGTTATTCACGACGTAAGTCAAGATTATGTGACTTACGGCAATCATTAAAACGTTGCGACTTATGATAATCATAATCTTTATAACGCCAAGTAATATGCCTATACCACTGTCCGCAGCGAGGTAAAAGGCGGCGCGGTGATGTTCATATATTATGTCACGATGAAACAGCCCTTTTTGTGTTGACGCGCCAGTGTACAGACAAGTCCCCGGGAACTTATCGAAAACACCTACGAAACTCTCTCATACGCGCGGATGACGCGCACTTCTCCGGTTATCGACATCTAGAATAATCACTTTCCAATATCCATCGTCTCTTTTTAACAAAAATATTGTATTTAAACGAATGACGTTCTAGCCTTATTGTTCCTTGAACAATACGTCCAAAAAATCTTCTATAGTAAATACACGGTGTCAACATCTTTAAAAAAAGATTAATATAAGAATGACATATTTATAAATGCGTTTTAAAATCGAATCCTTTTTTAGTCATTGGAATTGCTGCTATTGAAACCATTGTTAGACAAAGGCCCTCCTATATTTTTACGACCTACGATCTTGGGCCATCTGCAACCAACGGTGGCCCTCGACCTTTACCAGGTCATCAGCCCTCCTAGTGGGCGACCCGTCTCACGCTGCTTGTCCAATTTGTGAGTCACTTGAGAACTTTACTTCCCCAACGGTTCCCAGTTTCACGAGCCATGTGGACTGCTTATTGCCATTTCAACTTACTGAAATTTTATGAATCATGTCGATTAGTCATTTTATTTTGCGGATTTCTTCATTTTTGATTGTATTTCGGAAGAATACCCCGAGCATAACTCTTTACATTATACTTTCAGGTACTTTGGGCTTATTTACGATACCAACTATTTATTGGTATCGTAAGAGACCATGTATAATATTCGTTAATCAACACTGGCAACACCCATTTTTCAAAGATTTTTGTCCAGACGCATTGAAATATATTAGAATTGAAAGAGCCTCGTAATTTTGAGAACACTGCCCAGCCGAGCTAAATTCTTTGAATATTGGGCGGTCTGTCCCAAGTAAATTTTGATTGAAAAGGTCTCAGACAACTAATATTAGTACAGATTTTTGAGACATATTGAAAGGTACATAAAAATTATAATCTTAAAATGTTAATAAAAATCAATATACTTTTAGTATGATATCATATGTCATGTTACAAGTATAATGATTTTTGATCACTAACGAGGATCTCTTCTTCCTGTGAAATTTATATCGATAATATTTACTTAAATATTGAACCACAGGAGAAACTTATTATTCATAATTTAAAATCAAACAATACCAGTCAATTTTCGTCTTTTAGAATAGAGCTTAATAAAACAGTAGAAAGAAACATAATTTGTGTACCAGTGCACTAAAAACACCTAATTCAATCAAGAAAAACTATAACATAAATCCCAGTAGTTCAATGCTGTATGATTCCTATAAGCTATATAATTTAATGTTTCACGTCATAAAAACTGAATATTATAAAGTATTTAAAGCAAGAAATATTAAAACAAACAAATCATTTTCATTTAACGATTGAACAACAATGGAATTTTATAAAAGTCGAAAGAAGTTGTATGAGCTTTATAACAAAAGGGCCTTTAATAATAGTGAAAGCAGTGCTGAATATGTAAAAAAATATTCAAATATTTTTAAGTATGTTAGCATCGCAACTAAAGCTAAGCTCGTTAATAATAAATTAAAAAATAGCAAAAATGTTATGAAAACGAATTGGAGTGTCATTAAGGACGAAACTGGAAAAATTAAGGGCTGAGTTATTGACTTTAAATAAAAAATTGATGACACAAACTTGAATAAAAGCATAGAGGTTGCTAGAGCCGTCGAAAAGTTCTTTTTTGACATTCCAGTTGCGACCACCAGGTCTCTCGACTCATTTCCCACTTTAGGCAAATCATTACTAAAATAAAATATTCCGATCTCTAGTATTAAATTAAAATTTAAATACGTGACGCTTGCCTGCAACATGTATTAACATGCAGCATGCAACCCACCGCTGACCCTCGAATCTGCCTCTCCACTACGAATCTCTATCCAAATGATTGAATATTAATAGGACTGATGACCTTCATAGTCTCTCTATCATAATTGTAAAATTCATTACAGATTGTATTACTTCATACTTGGGGTGTTCCTTTAATAAGTATATAAGTGAAGGCGTGTTTCTTTCCCAATTTGATGGAAGAAAGTAAAATGATTCCTTAATTTAAAGGCGATAGTGCATTAAACCGCAACAACTTTAGGCTTATGTCTATACTATCAACTCTTAATAAGTTTTTCAAAAAATTAATCTTAATCCAGATGCGATAAACAGTTCAGCTTTGCTTGGAGTTGCTCAACAATCGATGCTGGCGTTGACTTTTTGCAATATGTTTTGGAGCTTGGAAGGATTCACGAGATGCAATTGGCGTATTCTGCGATCTCACTGAGACATTCAAATGTGTATATTATGAAATTCTGATCAAAAAATTAAGTGACTATGAAGTTATAAATAGGGCACAAGGCCTTCTAACATCGTATTTGAGTAACAGAGTTCAAGTGTTAATGTTAGTGGCATAAGATTATCTGAATATGTAGTGTAGTCTAAATGAGGGTACCACAGGGATCAAATTTTGGTCCCTTAGTGTTTTTAAGCTATAAAAATGACGAATGCAGCTTTTTGAAGGGTGTTCTTGTAACAATACTGTTTGTAAATGACACTTCTTTGTTATTCAAAATTAAAACACTACAACCTGCTTAAAACGATGTGAACAGTGCTATTTTTTAGATAGAGAAATGGTTTACTGCTAATGACCTACTTTTTAATGAATTAAATTCTCACTTCCGTGTAAGTCGTGGTTCCGGAAATATTTCAGAACGAAACAAGGAATTGAAATTTACCAATTCTACCGTACTCCTGAGAATTGGTCTAGATAGCAGGCTTCAATGGGGCCCATTATCAACGAGTTGGCGAAAAAGCTCTGCTACCTATGCAGTCAAATAAAATTTATAAAACGTCAAAATTAATAGATTAGTTTATTTTGGCTGTTTCCATAGCCTGATGTCGTATGGCATCTTGCTCTGGAAACATGTCGCGTTATTCATAAAATTTTGTTGGCAGGTCATTCGCGCTATTTACAAGCTCGGACTTCATATATCTCTTAAAAGTTAGTTTAAAAAAATGGAAACTTACCTCTGGCACCCCATTCATATACAAAAATTTATTATAAGTTTCATCATAATCATCATCACCATCATCGTCGCTTAACTTTCAGTCAGTTGCAATAACTGAAACGGACAACTTCCGATACACCAAAGGCAGTGTAACTATAGGAGAGGAGTGCATATTTTAGTCTGGATTAGAAGTAACGGGAATGTAGCACCAGCTAATCCTTTAGCCAACCTTTAACCAGAAACTGGAGTCAGGATAGGCAATAATAGATACAATAAAGTGTAAATGAATAAAGTGGGAAAGGGCAAGTTTTTGCGTTTGTCTTCCGTTTCCGTTTCAGCGTTTCTAGAAAAAAGAGAAAGCGACATTTTCTCTACAGAAAAAATAGAAAGGAACAATACATCCGGACGATACATTATTCGTAAATGGTGAGGCCGATGAAATGGCAGAAATCCTCGATTTAATTCTTCGATATAGAAAAATACGTAAATTCAGTCATATTGGACTTATTAAAACCGTTTTATACCTTATGACACGTGGAATATTAAAAAACATAGAATGACACTTCATCTATAAGATTAGTACAAGTGTTTTAATAACTACAAGGGAAGAGATGAACATATCCATATACACATACAAACATACACAGACTATTAAAATCATAACCTTACTTTGGTTTTGCTTTAGTCGAGTACAAAATACGGATATTCCAAATTGAAATTTTTTCCCACACTTTTATGAGTAAAATTAAAATAATCTGTCTTACTGAAAAATGCATATATAACGAGGAAATTTTCAAGCAATGACTTTGTGTGGTTTCAAATGTTGATGAAAACCATAAGAGCCTCTTCTAAAGTGACTATTTACGGGGTATTCAAAGAATTAAAGCGCGGTTTGGCGACAACGATGATCAATTTTTTCGTCATTAATCAAAACTAACGAAGAAAGATTTGATCGCCCTTTCACGGCTTTTATAGAAAAAATGTACATGTAGTTAACAATTTAATTTCAGAAAATAGGAGATTTACATATAAACGAGTCCAACATATACTGCAGATTGGAAAGAGAAGTTTGTATGAGCATGTTTGAGTGACGAGCATTCTCCTTCCTGTGCGCTTGCGGCTGCGTCAGATTGGGTTGAAATGGTGACCTGAACGATAGCAAAACTTAAAGCAGGCTCGTATCCACGTTTACAATATGGTTAATCATGAATTTATAAATATTACCCACAAACGAAACGTCAGTCTACAGTGTCACTGTTTGAAAGTGATCTAATGGCTATCAAAGTAAGGCGAACAAGAAAGGCATGCAAGATTTTAATTACATTATTTTTCTCGTGAACTATGTGTTAAGAAATCAAAGAAACATCAACTCCAAATTGTAAATGTTTAGATGTTTGCCAGAAGTTTTACAGCTATGAACAGCAAATGATTTAACATCGTGGGCTGAGCCTACGTGTGGGCTGTTGCTTCACCTCCGCATGACACACTTTACCACCGCACTTTGCACTCGAAACAAGGTACTTTCTGAACAGTACACAGGTCAAACGTACAGGCTACCCTTGACAAACATAAAGATCCGCACTAATGCACTGTTAGCAATCCAGATTTTTTTATTCCTCAAAATAAAAATCATTTTAATGATTATTGTCACCGAATAGTGCACTAGGCATATTTGATACGGCTGTCAGAGAGGTCTCTTATACGGAATAGAAAATCTATTTTGAAATCAAATTTAGACATTTAAAACTTTGTGTATACGCCGATGGAGAATGCTTTGAAGAAAATATAATAAAAACGTAATTTAGTGTAGTAAGTATATTTTTAGAATAGCACAACTCTCTTAAATTTTCCAGGTACATGTTTTATAAACCGATAAGCCCATTACCCTGTTTCTCGTCGTGCAATAGGTCAAAATATGTTGTCAAAATAAGTATATCTTCTTTTGAAACTGCTTTTAAATATTTTTGTTCTAATTAACTTCCAGTCAAAAGCAAAAAATCACTCAGGACAGTACATAATAAATAGCTAGATACCTTTAGCAAACGTGTGGCGTAATCTCATTTTGCACTGGCAATTCGGGAGGCGCAAGTCGAGGCGGCCGAGGTATCGCACGGCCGATAACTCGATAGGCGGCGGGCGGCCTGCCGCTAATGCAATCTACCCGCCTGCCCGCCACTTCACTACCTTCAGTACACTTGTGAGTGTTATGCAACTCTCATCTTGTTCTGTGTATAGATATATAAGACCAACTATCTACTGTATGCAAATGAATTTCCTTGGGTCTCTGAATTTATAATTAACCGACCTACCGAATCTATTAACTTAAAATATCGAAACCCTTAACATTTAAATGGAATCCAATGATTCATTAATGTTCTTAAAATATTTGCCTATTTATTTTTTTTGGTTTTCAATAAACAATTAATAAATAATAACAATAATAGGTAGGTAGACAGCTGACTCTTCGTTATTTCTGTCACAGTAGATTTTTTGAAATATTGAGTTAACGAATAACCAAGAAAAAAGTGAAATATTAGTTGAATCTCGTGATCGAAAACTGTGAATTCCACCTCATCCGATTGCATTCGAAATCCGAAATTCTAATACGTGAATGAAAACTTGATTGTGAATCAACAATAGCTGAGAGCATCCTGCTCATGGCTCTTTTTAAGTTTGACGGGGTGGTTTCAACATGCAAGAAAAATACGTGCTTATCGCGAAACTTATTCTCTTCGAAAAAAGAAAAATAGAGCTACGAGTTCGAACTAAAATATTTAAGAAGGTAGAATTTTATATAGCAATTTTAATGAGACTGGAAGAAAGACCAAACAAATTTCATGTACACGAAGTAGTGGAAATAAAAGTAGTATTATAAAAAATACTGTTTATGCTATATTTTCAAATTAAATAAAGTGGCAAATAACGCCCTCCCCTTTCCCCGCAACTCACTTTTTTCTACCCGCACTCGCTTCCTTCTGTATATCAAACACTAACGAGCACTCTATTCTGAGGTTTATAAGCTTCGAAGGTATCATTGACTTTGTGTCACTCCACCTAACTGTTGAACTATTGAACCCAATATTTAGAAACAAATCACACCAATGGAACTTTATAAGTGACTCCTAGGAAAATTATTTTGAAAAAAACCTGTTCGCAAGGTTTTGCTAATTCACAATTTTCAGTTATGCATTGTACGCAATAATATTCGCTGGTCATGTGGGCGCGCGCGCATGGGCATCTTAATTCGATAAGTACCTACTAAACGCTATGTGCTCATATTAGTTATTTCATTTATTTCTTATTCTTGGAGAGTTATACTGTTCCCATTTGATTTAAGCTTGGTGTAATTTAAAATTGTACGTTAATTCGTTCGTTAATATGAAACCCTGAATACAAGAGTCCATATCCCACTTTGGCCTTTATCCCATTTTTCACCGATTCTTTAAAATTAATTATATACGTTTTATAATCATTTCGACGTAATTAAGCAATCTTTAATTAAATGAATAAATTATTTATGAGTGGATTATGAACGTTTTTAGGTTTTAATTTATTATTACTTTGTTCTTGAAAGATACCTGCTGTCCCAACATCACGTATCTGTCCAGCTCTAATCCTTAGCTACACTCATTTTTTGTATATTTAAATTCACGCATATTCATTTTATTAAAATATTTATATAGTGAGAAAAGGTATGTCAATCAAAAGCCATAGTAAGACTCCATAACATAATTAAGCGAGAAATCTACATAATAATTACAGCTAGGTAATAAACTAATCATAGTAATTACAACTAAAAAATCTTTGTAATTTCATTTAGGGTATTTCTCTTTGAACAGATGTTCTCGATTTGGGCGTTCTGTAATGAGGTCGATTTTCGATGTAATCGGAGCCGGAGCTGGTGACTGATCGATTTCGATTTGTGGGTCAGCGGCTGTGCGGTCGGGGCGGACAGTCTCCGCGAGCGTCATGTTTGGAGCACTCGCTTCTGAGCGATCGAGCGAGTTTCGAGAGCTTTCTACACGGGCACTTGCACTCTCTCTAGACGTCACTTCTGTCTTTTAAAAGAGTACTTAATTTTACGAATAAGTAATTGAAATAATAAGGCGTACGTTCAGAGCGTGGTTCCGTCCTGCGCACGTTCTCGAGAAGTCCGTAGTGTTGTGCGTTCGACTGCTGTCGCGGCCCACCCGC
This sequence comes from Eumeta japonica, assembly GCA_005406025.1. NCBI lineage: Eukaryota > Metazoa > Arthropoda > Insecta > Lepidoptera > Psychidae > Eumeta > Eumeta japonica. The sequence continues at coordinate 41 of BGZK01000816.1, read as the reverse complement.
CGCCAGGGCGCGCTGTAATCCCGAATTACTCACTGCCCTTG